>CAIGRT010066649.1:0-14089 GCA_903798405.1 Fraxinus platypoda | reverse complement strand
ATGTATATTATATTATATTATATTATATTATATTTTAATATTTAATAAATTTATTTATCACCGGATTTTTGAAATATTTTAATAAGTTTGTTATTTATGAAATGTGAACTTTAAAACTAGGAATTATGTATTGTTCCCAAAATACAAAACAAGTCTGGCCCAAGGAAAAACTTAGAAGATGAGAGCTCGTGTTGGTCCATCCTCAACAATTCCCTAGTTAGCTGAAGTTGAAGGCGAAAGAGAAAACAATTGTCCCCGAAGCGAAAGGAAGTAGTGAGCTCTGAGATAGTATTGCAAAAGAGATCCAGGAAGCTGGTTGATGAAGATTTCAACATGAATATGGCAGAGCTGCAGAGCAGCCCTGCCGTTCACCATGAGAACACCGTGCTGGAACTGTCGAGGGCTTGGGAACCCTTGGACAGTTCGAGAACTTCACCAGATGGTGAAGGAAAAGTGCCCAAGTTTGGTTTTTCTCTCCGAAACCAAACTTCAAATAAACAAAATGGAGAAGGTGAGAATGAAATTTAGATTTGATCATTGTTTTGTGGTGGATGGTCGGAGTGGCGGTTTGGCTTTTCTTTGGCTGTAGGAGGTTAATGCATCTCTAATCAATTATTCGAGAAACCATATTTCACTGGAAATCAAGATTAATGAAGTCAATATACAGTCGGTTTTATCTGATTTCTATAACAACCCAAATGCAGAAAGGGGGAAGGAGAGTTGGAAGATCACAAGGCAAATGAATCCGACAAGCCCGTCCCAATGGCTGATCATGGGGGATTTTAATGAAATTCTCAATTCTGATGAGAAGTTTGGAGCCACCATGAGATCGTTCTCTCAAATGGACAGTTTCTGTAAGGTGATAGAAGATTGTGAACTAGGGGACATGGGTTAGTTGGACCAAAATATACATGGAGCAATAAGAGGGATGGGAGAAACTTCACCAAAGAGAGACTTCCCACCCATTTTCAACAATTGCGAGGTGCAGGTGTTACCGGTAACCAACTGGATCATAACCCACTTCTCATCAGTTGCAGCAATAAGCATGCTCAAATGGCATCTCGTCCATTCAAGTTGTTCCGGTATGAAGTTGCTTGGTCTGGGAAGCAGGAATGCAAAGATATAATTGATAGTGCATGGCCAGCTCCTGGGAAGCGGAGCAATCCATTATGTAGCTTTAAAGCAGGCTTAGTTCATTGCAGGGAAGGACTACAATCCTGGGCAAAATGTAATGCAGGAGACATAAGGAAAAAGTTAAGAGCACATTTGCAGAAATTTCGGCTGCTGCAAAACAATAACCAAGGTGACCTAAATGGAAGAATTAAAGACACTCAAAAGCAAGTAGATGAACTGCTAGAAGATGAGGAAATCAAATGGAGGCAACGCTCTAAGCAAATATGGCTCAAAAGTGGGGATAAGAACACGGCTTATTTTCATAAATGTGCATCTCAAAGAAGGAAACAAAACACCATCAGGAGCATTGTGAATGAAAGGGGGGAAGCTACCACCAATCAGGACGAGATATGTAACAATTTCCAACTCTTTTACCAACAACTGTTCTCGACATCCAACCCGCTTGGCATTGAGGAGACGCTTCAGGATCTAGATACCAAAATCACTCCGAAATGAATATCCAGCTACAGAGCCCTTGCACTTATGAGGAAGTTAAGGGAGCAATCTTTGAAATGGATCCATTGAGCTTTCCTAGACCCGATGGTTTCTCAGCAGAATTTTATCAAGACAATTGGTCCTCTATTGGAGAATGCATGTATGTAGCTGTCAAAAATCTCCTGTCATCGAAACAAGGGTTCAATGATATTAATGATACTTTTATTGTGTTAATTCCTAAGATAAAATTTCTGGCAGCTGTTTCTGATTTTAGACCTATTAGTCTTTGTAGTGTTCTTTATAAAGTGGTATCAAAGGTTTTGGCTAATAGGCTTAAATCCTTCCAGTCTACAATTATCTCACCAGCTCAGAGTGTTTTCATTCTGAGCGCTTGATCTCAGACAACATCATTGTGCCTTTTGAAGCGATGTATTCCATAAAATATCGAGTCAAAGGAAAGAAAGATGGCTATAGGGCTTTAAAGCTGGATATGAGCAAAACATATGACCGCATCGAGTGGAGTTTCTTAGAAGCTGTAGTGAGGAAACTTGGTTTTGGCGAAAGATGGATAGAACTAATCATGCTTTGTATTTGAACATTGAAATATTCCCTGATCATCAATGGGGAGCCACAGGGATCATTTCACCCTACAAGAGGACTTAGACATGGAGACCCTCTATCCCTCTACCTATTCATTCTGTGCTTAGAAGTGCTTGGCAATTTACTGGACAAAGCGGAGGAAAAAGGGACCATTGTGGTTTTCCATTTGCGAGAGATAACCTTCTAGTGAACCACTTATTTTTTTGCAGACGATAGCCTGATTTTCTGTAAGGCTAACGTTTTGGAATGGTGGCGACTCTTCTACATTTTGAGTTTGTTTGAACATGCATCGGGACAACGACTCAACATGGACAAGACATCTATTTTTTATAGTGATAATACTAAGTCGGAGATCAAGAATGCAGTCCTCCATGCAGCCACAGTTAAAGAAGCGAAATCCTTTGAGAAATACTTAGGTTTGCCAGCTTATGTGGGAAGTAATAAAATGACAGCTTTTAAACCGGTACTTGATTCAATTAGGAACAGAATGAATAGCTGGATTGTGAAGTTTATTTCGCAAGCAGGAAAAGTTCTTCTCAAGGCCATCATCCAAGCTATTCCAACATACTTTATGGGCATCTTTAAGCTTCCACGAACCATTCTTCACGCTATAAATAGACAGGTCAAGAAATTATGGTGGGGGAGTAGAGGAGACAGAACAAAAATGCAATGGTTGCCTTGGAACTTGCTGGGGACATCCAAAAATGCTGGGGGTCTTGGTTATAGAGATTTTAAGCTCTTCAACATAGCATTACTAGCAAAGCAGAGTTGCATCTTATTCAAAATCCAACTTAATTGGCTGCATTGGTGCTTAAAGCAAAATATTAAAGTAGAACAGATTTTCTGAACAGCAAAATTGGTAGCAATGCATCATTCCTATGGAAGAGTTTCTCAGACGCAAAAGAAATGTTGAAAGAATGGTGGCGAATAGAGAATGGAGAATCAGTGGTAATTGGAAGGGATAAATGGATCCCTCAAGCTTCCACCTTCCAAGTTCAATCTCTCTTACATGACCGGTTTAAGCATGTAGAGTGAGTGAGCTAATAATTGCAGAAACGAAAGCATGGAACATGCAATTGATCTCTGGAATTTTTTTTATGAGTCAAAAGCTAGTCTCATTAGCAAGATCTCTATGGCGGGGCACGAAGGATGGCAAATTCACAGTCAGAAGCGCCAACCATTTCTTCAGTCGGTTGAAACAAGAATTTTTGGGCCAGTGCTCTACAAGTAGTAATCAGAATGATGTCTGGAGGAAAATTTGGAGATTAAAGGTACCAAAAGCTAGTAAAATGTTATTGTGGCGCGCGACCCATGAATCCTTACCTACAAACTTGAACTTGAATAGAAGGAAAATAAGGGAGTCCCCTTTATGTCCGGTTTGCAAACGGGAAGAGGAGTCGATAGTTCATGCTTTGTGGCTATGTGTTTCTACCCAAGATGTATGGGGTTCTAGTTCACGTAGGATACAGAAAATATCTTTTATGCCATTGGATTTCAAACATCTAGTATGCCATTTGCTCAATAAATTGTGTGACGAAGAGTGTGAGATTTTTGCAGGCTACCGCTTATCTAATCTGGAAGAGGCGGAATTCCTATGTCTTTGATAATAAATTCAATGGCCCAGATAGTCTCAAACATGGCTCGACAAAATGAATTGGATTATAGAAACATGAATTCATTGCCGGTTAGGATCCGGAACAGAGGAGACCCAGATTCTCAATCCTGGGATGCGCCTCCACCAAGTAAGTGTAAAATTAACTGGGATGCGGTGGTAGACTCGGTAAATTTCGGAGTTGGATTTGGTGTTGTTGTGAGAGATTGGACTGGAAAAGCTAAAGCATCGCTGATGTCCCAAATGAAAGTTTTCCCGAATCCTTTGTTGGCTGAATCCATCGGAGCTATGGAAGTTGTTACATTGTGCAGATAGCTTGAACTGAGGTCAATCATTTTAGAGGGTAACGCGATGAATGTTGTAAAGGGACTAAATGGTGAACTGGAATTTTGGAACTACGTCGGCTTACTGATTCAAGACACGAAGAGCATGTGTTCTTTTCATTTTTGGTCTGTGTGTCATGTACCTAGAAAGGTTAATGTGGTTGCTCATACATTAGCAAATGAAGCACTTAAACTCTCTGAGGAGAGAATAGTGTTGGAAAAAACTCATCCTTGTATCCAAAATTTGCTATTTTAATGCTAAAGAAACTGCTTTTAAAAAAAAATATTTAATATATATTCTTTATAATTTAAATTTATATGTAAACAATTTATTTTATTTATTTATTATAACTTGAGGGTCCACATCAAATATGTCAATAGAAAGCAATAATTATGCTGTATAACATTACAGGCCCATAAATTATGCTTGTAATTAATATGTAATAGACTCATTAATCTAGGCTATAAATAGGAGGGGAGATTTAGAGCCCCATATATAGCTCCCTAGAATCACTCTATGTAATTAGCATGTATAGATTAAGTTTCTTTATACAGTTATCAGTTTTGCCTATATAATGAAAGACCTTCTCAAAAGAGAAGATAATTCAAACCATTATGTTATGGTATTAGAACCATATTCTAAAAAATAATCATTCCTAACCTTCTCAGTCATAAAATCAACTATTATGGAGAAAGTGTTTTTTTAAAAGAAATATTTAAGGGAAAGAATACCATAGATAATGAGATTCAAGTTTAGAAGGAGAAAGAATCTTCGAAATGTCAAAAGAGATAGAATCAGCTGCTTGCCAAATGCAATAATCAGTCATATTCTCTCATATAATATAATGCTTGTAGATTTACTAGAAAAAATTATGCTGCTTGGGAGTTTCAATTGGATACATTTCTAAAGGTTAAAGAGCCGTGAGGTCATATAGATGCCATCAACAAATGAGGATTTACTGCAGAAGGTTCTACATCTGATAAAACAGGCACCAAATCATGTCGTAGATTCTTGGTTCTGTGGAACATCCGATTCTTTCTCTACGTCATCACAGGTCTGCAAAAGCTATGTGGTATTATCCAATGTTTTAAAAATCAACCCGAGCATCGACCCGAAAATTAAAAATGGTCAAGGGTCAAAAGGTCGAGACAGGGTCGGATCGGGAATTTTTAAAAATAAACCAGTGACTTTCCTCTTACCAGTAAAATTTTCAAAGCAAGAAACGAAGTAATGCAGGAATATAGAACTCCATGCAGTTTCATCTTGTTCAGTTACTTTACTTCATTCAAGATCAGTTGGTCATGACTCATCAGTAGCTTTTCCACATTTTTGTTGAAGTAAAAAAGCTTTCATTTTTTGGCGTCAGAGACTAAAGTCTCATTTACCATTAAAAACTTCTAGTTCAAATTTTGAAGAAGGCATAATCAAAAAATTTGAATGAAGAATTAATGTATGCAGATGAGGTATAGCACACCAAAAGGTATATACAACAAGTAATAATCCAGATATCAACACTCAAGAGACAAAACTGAATTATACTGAGATTGTAGAGTTGTATAAACAATGTTCAGAATTTCATAGAGTTAATTCCAGGTAAGACAGTCATAGAACACGTCTTAAAACACAAGTGCAAGTACAAATTATCACAGTTTGCAATATACAAAATTAAAGAACACGTGCAGAAGCTTTGTATCAAGGTCCTTGACTCGAAATCAAGTTTTGTATCACGGTGTACAATCTGGGTAGCGCCTAGGTGCCACGCTCCATCTATGTTCTTCTCGTGCATCCTCTGGGCAATCGCAACACTTGGACGCTGACTTGCTATTCCAAAACTTGTCCCTGGTGCTTGGGCACTCCAAGTATGGCGCCTAGGCACCAGTTTGCTGCTCATTTTCCTTGATTTTAGCTTGTTTGTTCACTTTAGCATCCTTTTACACCACCTTACAAAATTTTTTAAACAACACTAACAAACACATAAAAAAACTTCTATACTCATAATATCTTACAAATAATCAAGTAAAAATTGTATAAAACTCGTGAGTAAAAACACACTCGTCGGTTAGGCACACAAGCTTTACTTATCACTCTTAAAGTCAACAATGTAATAGCCTTATATCTACATCAGTGTCATTATTATAAGTTAAAAGTCCAAAATAAACGTCAAATTTTTATTTTGTCACCTATCATGATACTTGTTGAAATTGAAATTAAGAAAATAAACATCAAATTTATTATATTGTTTTTTTAATGAGGGTTAGGGCAAGCCTTAAAAATTTGAGGACCTCATGCAAACTTCAAATATGTGGTCCTTATAAATATATAAAATAAGTATTACAATAAATATTGTAATTAAATAAAAATATTCAAAGTTACAAAAATAATAATCTAAAACTTTTAAATATAAAATATATATATTTATTCTTCTAGGATTTTTTCCATGGAAAATCAACAATCATATTGTTACAATCAATATGTTTTAGAACTTGTTTTAAATATACACCATGGACGATCCATTCAACCATTCTTTTGATATTGTTGACCGAATGTAGGAATTTATTAACTTCAACTTTGAGAAACTCCTGATATAATTAATAATATTCTTTAAGCAATTTACACATTTGAAAAATAACTGTTCATCATCTTTATATATTCTCATCTTTTTGGTCTCTTCTGAAGAACAATTTCTCACAATTTACATCTTATAAAATAGCTCCAGCCCATCAATATAAAAACCCATTTCGTAATTTAAATATTCTTCAAGCTTTCACACCAATACTTCAAACAATTATCTTCTACAGTTTGCAATTTTTTACAATCATATACAAAAGTATTTTCATATTTTAAATTGTTCAAATCTTAATTTAAGTGAATAAAGAGTCGAATCAACTATATATAAGAAATAATCAACTCTAAAGGATTTCTTTACCTCGATTTCTGTACGGATGACATGGCCAATAGAACCCAACTCCATTCGTGTCCACATAGCTAAGCTTCTGCACACTTGGACAAACCGTCAGTAGAACGTGGCCTTCTCCGGAGTTGTGAGAGTTAATCGCGTGCTCTCAGACGGTCAAGTCAGTCAATATATTTGGGTGTGGGACATGCAGAAAATGTGAGCCACATTAGTGTTTAGGCACCGGGGGTAGGAGAGAGTAAAATGACAGAGCAATGTTACTTTGAGCTTGTAAAATTGCAATATCTTCAAATGACATTAAGTGTGATCTTTATAGTAGAAGAGATGAAGTGATTATTGTTGGATGAAGAAACATATGAAGTCATCTAAATGGTCAAAGTGCCTCATCATAGGCATGACTTCACCAATCCTAGGATCGGGCACATTTAATGACTATGAAAAGGTAGCCACCTATAGCTTAAGCCTGACACCTGAAAAGTAAATTGACAAGTCGACTATTGGGACTACTATAGAGGTCACGTCAATCGATCTTCAAGATATATTGTACGAAAGATCTTTTGGGAGTGGTGAAGCATGAATATACTTGATGTTGAGAAACCAATTGTAATTCTATAGCAGAATGTAGAACCTCGCTTTGGTCATGGAGGGTCGGTCTAACGTAGACACTTCAGCTGAGGTTGTACATCACTTCAACTATCTTTATCTAATGGCCTCAGTTAGACCAGATAGGGTGATGACATGGAGTAAGGGCATGTATTGATTTCCTAGTTGGTTGCCACGTGGTCCTCGTTTGGACCCTCGTTGATGAGGCATAACATGATTCTTTTGTTGAAAGTGTTATCTCATCAATATCATTTTCATTAAATTACTTCTTTCTATGAATAATATGCTTTTCTTGAAATTTAAGAGCAACTTCCATTTGAGCAAAAAAAAAAAATTAACAGTAATCTTGTCAGGTTCAAATTAAGTTTCTCTATATATTTCAAAAAATGAAATACGTGCTTTCAAGTAACTAATAGCAGTATCAATAAACATGTCCTCTCTTTGCAGTATTTTGCTTACTCTATTAATAATGACAATTTATTGTACCAAATAAACATGTCTAACAAGAACTCAAAATCTATAATGTCAGAAGATAAACTTTTAGCATCGATAAATGCATCAGGGTTCTCACATATGTCTATCAAATGTTTGAAAGAAACTTTTATTTCTAGCACTTGAAATCTTATTGCTTTAATACTTTCAACTTGACTTTTTCAGAATATTTATAATAGGGAATATGCTACATGTACTACATGGGTTACAAAATGGGTTACTACATGGCCAAGTGGCGGCCATGTATTGGAGGGTCGGCTGTGGGGCCGAGGCCCCACAGCCGCCACTTGGCCATGTAGTAACCCATTTTGTACAATTTGTAGTACACATAGCATTTTCCTTATAGTAGTGATTGAAGTGTAAGACCTTTCACATTATACTAAAAAAAATTCATCTCTTTGTTGAACATGAAAATAATATATCGCTTACCCCTTCATAGTCAGGGTGACACTGAGAAGGGTATATATATAATTCTCGAAAATATTTTATTTGAAGTATAACTTTTAAAATAAATGTTATTTACTGATAAATGTTTTTTATACACTTATTTGACCTTTCTAAGTTAGAGTATTTGTTGGTTATTTTGATGAATAATGACTTAAATTATATGTATATTGTGTTTGTTAGATACAAATCAACATAAATGGCGACATTGGAGAAAAATGGTGGAAATGGGCTAAATTGTAAGAGATCCAAATTTCCTTCAGATTTTTAGCCTGAGATTGAGACCGATATTTGACATAGTAAACATTCGAATTGGAAAAATGATATTCCTAGAAGAATTTATCCATTTGAATTAGCTTTCCAATGCACTTTGAATCACCTCAATCGGATATTGGGAGATAAAGTTATGAAAAATTCACTGATGACTGCTCGGGGCATAACTAGGCGCGCACCCACTACAAATTTCCAAGCGTGTGCCTGACCGCTTTCTTGGACCGCATGAAGCCCAAATTGGCCTTAGAGGCACACACGCCACCTATAACTAGGCGTACGCTTAGTTCAACTTCAAAGGAAAGATTTTGTTTCTTATTTTTTGGTTTGGCTATGTATAGAATGACATCTTTAGCATCTTATATAACCTAATCAAGGTCCAGAACATGATTGACTATTATTTTATCACTAAAGAGAGTCTGGCAAGCGGCGAAGCAGAAATCTACAATAATATTTGAAATTTCAAAGCTTAGATTGAATATTGAAGTGCAAGAAATCAAGTTTATAAGTTCTTCATCTATTTCTTTACTTCGTGTGATGTCTTTCCATATCTTCTTGTATAATTTGAATATCAAAATGTTGGGCTAAACTTCTTGTATATTGGATGAATGATGAAACCTTTTGATTTATATTTCTAATTCAAGACTTATCGTTTGTGTTTTGAGATTAATTATGCATGCTTATTGTGTTATTTGATTGCTTAGCTACCAATTAGGTAACTTGTTGCTTATTGTAGTGTTGGGAGACTCACAACAGATTACAACATTGCATAAAAGACACATGGGCAATAGTTATTAGGAATAATATGTATGGTGTGTGCAATCGTGTGTGATAATCCTGTGATTCAATGTTTCATTTGTATATGAATTCGATCTAGGAATATGATTAGGTCATGCTAATAATAGGTTTAGTATATATTAGAAAAGAATATCATATATTAACGGATTATCGATTGTCACGAACACCTAAATAACACTAACTTAATAAGTCGAAAATTGGAAATAGAAATTAATATGTGGATTTTGAAATCCAATGCATCCATCTCATTATTTCATAAAAACAATCTTTTTATAATACGTAGCGTAGCGTAAGATAGAATAATTACAAAATAACAAGTGCTTTTGTGTCCGTAGATCGAATTTGATAGAAACAGGTAAACTATAATCAGCAATTATTTCTCGTGGGATGATAACTCAACTTACTAAATCTATTACTTGTTAAGGATCATGTACACTTGCAGGTTTTGTCCGAACAAGTTTTTTGTGTCGTTGTCGGGGAATAATTTGTTTAATTCTGGTTTATTAGTTGATATTGGATTCAATTGTTCTTCTTCTCAATTTTGGCTACCCACCATGATCTCTCTTGCTTAGTATTCTTCCAAGTACTAAATAGCAATATATGCATGGTTTTCATGACGGCAACGGAGTAAAATTTGTCTGCTATGAGTAATCTTGACATGGATTATGAGGATTTGCCTTGGAAAGACATAAATTGTGAGCTTTCTAATGTGATGCATTATATTGGGCAATGCTTGTATACATGCACTAATCCCTTTATGTCCAAACTTTTGTGATTTAAACAATATTTAAGATGTCAAAAATAAGCAATTGACAACTCTAATGAAGGCTACATACGTGAGGGTGAATATGTATCTACATATTAGGAAGATGACATCAGTTGTAAAGGGGTTGGTCCTTGCCTGTTGAATGAGGAGGCACTTGCTAACTATTATAACAAACTTGCCATGTTAGGTCAAAGCAAAACACGCTCGGTATATTCTATATTTTGGGATGAATTTAAAAGGTGGAGATATAATCCACTTGAAAAGGTTGAAAGGAAAGAATTGTCATTGCCCATGGATTTAGATTGTGAAACAGGCCATTCAACCTGAGAAGATATCAATTATTGAAGAAGAGCATAAAGATGATGAAAAATTAATTACAAAGGATCAAAGAGAAGAAGTGGCAATTAATGAAGATGAAATTAACACAGGTTCTTTTGATTTCATCCATTACCTAACAACTCAAATTGTGATTAAACCCGAGGAGGAGGAAGAAGTCTACATAGTTTATTTTGAATCGATGGAATAGGCAAGTCATATCACCTTGGAGGAGGCAATGTGGGAAATTATCAAAGAGCGGAGCAAAGTCAAAAAAAGCAAACTAGGTTGGGCATCTAAAGCATTATTCAAAATTCCATGATGCAAAACAACAAAATCAAGTTAATGACTATAAACAAGTGATGTTTGGGAGGTAACCTAATTTTCTTCCCTTTTATTTATTGTACTTTCTGGATATAGGATAGGGGGTTTATTTTTATTCAGGCGTCATCATCCATACAAAAAAAAATGTGAACAGACTGTAATCTGCCTACGTCCCCTATTTTGTTTCCCCTTCGACCATTGAATTTTTTTGATGATTATGAGATGTTTTGGGTTTAGCATTAAATGTCCCATGTTATTTGGTTACTAATGTTTAAATTTTATTCATTTTATAGGAACGTGACATTGAGGAACACTCAAACTAATACTAGACAAGGGGATGATGCGATCAAGCGGACCATGTAACTCTTGCACTTTCATGCCATTTCAGTCACCACCTTCGACTTAATCGGGGGAGTCTTCAACTTTCCCTCTTTGCCCCTCTCTTTGCATACTTAGTGCTATATTTTCGAACATTGAGGACAATGCACGTTTTAAGTTTGGTGTGGGATATTATCGTCGATTTTGTATGTTTTAATTGTTTTTGAATGCTCGTTATGTGTTATATAGAGGGAAAAAAAAATTTGTCTTAATGCTTTTATGTGATTGTGTGGGTTAGTTGGTCTTGTTGGCAATGATGTATACGTTGGAATTACGTGTTAAACTCGAAATGATTAAAATATTTCAATTTGGGATTGATTAATGTTTATTTAGGTAAAACTTGATCTTACATACACACGAGACTTGTTTTTTTGCATCATGAATAAGTGATGTGGTTCATATGTTGGAATAGGTTGAAAGTAGTGGAACTTAGTTGCTAAAATCAAGAAAGACCACTATTACATACATCACTAAACTACTTTTAGGATAGTTTGGAGATAGTTGAACTAGTGTAGAAACACAATGATATGATTAAGGATTCCATGAGTGAAATTCTTGTGTGGATTGTCCAAGACCAATAAGATGAAAATTAGGTAAAAATCTTAAGTTAACATCAATTTTTGAGAATGAGTGTTTAATGAGGGGCACTGCACTAATCATCGAAAAAAGTAGAAAAAAACTGTCTCATTGTGAAACGTCTTTTCATAACCTTTATGACTCTAGTGATTAAGCCTGGAAGAGTATTTAAAACTTGACAATCATCTGACTTGAGAGTTATCGGTCAAAAGCTCGTTACAAGAGTCATTTAAAAGACTTAATGGAGAGAAGTCCGCACATAAGAGTTGATAAAAAGAAAAAAAATGTACTACATAATTTGATTAAGTCCCCGAACACTTGTTTGAAAGAACCAGACCTTTAATAAGAGATAATTGGCTATAGTTTGTTTGAGAACAAATAAATATTCAATTTTGGGGATTTGATAAACGTATTTTGTACACTTATTTGAGCATTTAAATTAGAGTATTTTTTGGTTCTTTGATGAACTATGACTTAATTATATATGCGTAGTGTTTGTTAGGTACAAATCGACATATATAATGGAATTGGAGAAAACTAGTGAAAATGGCTAATTGTAAGAGCTTCAAAGTTCGGTGGACTAAAGTGCAAATACTCAAAAGTTGTATCGGATCTCTAGATAAAAATTGGAGATGTGCTAGAGGTCAATTGGATGAGAAAAGAAGTCAAATGGGTGAAATATAGTCAAAGTATTATCACAGATCAATTTCCAGCCGAAAAAGTTATGCTTCGAATTTTCAGCCTCAGATTGAGACTAATATTTAGCATAGTACACGTTCGATTTGGAAAAAAAAATGATACTTTTATAAGAATTGTAACCACTTGAGTTAGCTTTCCAGTGCACTTTGAATTACTTCAATCGGATATCGGGAGACAAAGTTATGGCAAAAGCACTGATGATTGCTCGGGACATAGCTAGGCAAGCGCCCAGTACAAATTTCTAGGTGCACCTCTTCCTGGACAGCCTAAAGCCAAAATTGGCCTTAGAGATACATGTCCCACCTATAATTAGGTGCGCACCTAGTTCAACTTCGAAGGAAAGATTTTTTTTTTTTTTCTTTTTTTTGGTTTGGCTATGTATGGAATGATATTTTTAGCATCTTATATAACCTAATCGAGGTCCAGAATGTGATTGACCATTATTTTATCATTGAAGAGGGTCTAGCAAGAGACGAAGAAGAATTCTACAACAAAATTTGAAATTTCAAAGCTCGGATTGAAGTGCAAAAAATCAAATTTATGAGTTCTTCATCTATTTCTTTACTTCGGGTGATGTCTTTCCATATCTTGTATAATTTGAATATCATAATGCTAAGCTAAACTTCTTATGTATTGGATGAATGATAAAACCTAGTTAGATTTCTAATTTAAGACTTATCGTATTTTAGTTATTTTCTTGTGTTTTGTGATTAATTATGTATGCTTATTGCGTTTTTCGATTGTTTAGCTACCAATTAGATAACTTGTTACTTATTGTAGTGTTGACAGACTAACAATAGGTTTGAACATTGTATAATTGACACAGTCAATAGATATTAGAAATAATATTTATGGTGTGTGCAATCGTGTATGAAAATCTTGTGAGTGAATGCTTCCTTTGCATATGAATTCAGACTAGGAATAGGGTAGGATCGTGCTAAGGATATGCTTAATATATCTTGGAAAAGAATATTAAATATTAGTGGATTATCGATTGTCATGAACACGTGAATAACATTAACTTAAATAAGTCAAGAATTGGAAATTGAAATCGATAGGTGAATTCTGAAATCCAATGCATCCATCTCATTATTTGATAAAAAAAACAATCTTTTTGTAATACGTAGCGTAAGATAGAATAATTACAAAATAACTAGCTCTTTTATGTCACGTAGATCGAATTTGATAAAGAAATCGGTAAACTGTAGTTAGCATTTATTCCTTGTGGGACGAAAACGCAACTCTCTAAATCTATTACTTGTCAATAATCATGTACGCTTGCGGATTTTATCCGAACATTTATCAACTACTTTTTTTTTTTTTTTTTTTTTTTTTTTTTTTTTTTGCGTTTTTTGTTTTTTTTTTT
>CAIGRT010066638.1:0-15741 GCA_903798405.1 Fraxinus platypoda | reverse complement strand
TTCAAATTCAAATTTATGGATGTTCTAATACTTTGTTATTAAAAAATTTTATCGTTCCGTGAAAATTAATTTTTGATAACACCTCAAAATGTATGAAATTTTGAGGCATTATACAACTGAATTAAAGCTTGACATGGAATAAATAGAGAAAATAAAATACACTATCTAGCACCAATCTAGACGGTAGTAAAGGCTCATCTTGACCTGTCCAATGCATTGAGAGCTTGTTTAGGAATGATTTTTTAATAATCATTTTCAACTACACATCATATAGGACTCATAACTTTTCCTTACTTTTTAACCACAAATTCTCGAAAAAAAAATCATTTTTTATTTGATAACATCTCTCTCAAACAAGCTCTAAAAACTTCATTAGCAAGTCTAAATGGCCCCAATGTCATCTAGACGGATGCTAAGTGGTGCAAAGTAGCATTATTCTAAGAAGCCCGTCGAATAATTTTTACTGAAACAATATTACATGAAAGTAAAGTTGCTTTCTCACTCTACACATGCTCCATTTTTTCCTGTGTTTCCAACTTACCAAGTGTAGTGCAACCCATCATAGAACATGGTTAAATAATTGATAGTTATGGTGGATAATAACATGAAACTCTTCACATTTGTGGTAAAAAAGAGGGTGACATTCAATATGCTATGTGCTTGCGCTTCCAATTCGCTATGTAATTTTCTGTGTTTCAAAGTCTTATAAGTTTGAATTAATCAAATTCCATATTTCTTGCTTAATCTCATATTATCCAAATCAACCTACCCATGGTACTAAAATTGTGAGATCTAAGATGAAACTTTTGATTCACTCGTTGGACTTGGTGGTTCGTATGGGACCTAATAAAACATAGACCATGGTCCACACTTGACAGTCTTCGCTTAAAGCATCATGCAGTGCAGGACTACACTCGATAAGTACTAAATGTACATATGCTTACCAAGGAACAACATGACATACAAGTTCACATAGATCAACGAAGTTTCTATAATGCATGTAGATACAAGCCTTAGCGCTGAGAAATTCCAATCTTAAATGCAGCCCGGAGATGAAGCAATGGCGATATCTGGGGAGTATATATATATATGTTGAGTCAAGTTTGGCTCCATCATTTAGATGCGGGATTTAAGACGATGAAGTAGCATAATGAAGGTAAACAAGATTCCCAAAATTAAAGGAAAAAAATGGAATATTTTCCTTGAAAAGAAGGCCCGTGCTACAAATGTTTATTTTATTTTATGCTGAAAGTTAAGGACACTAATGTCGAGGTTTTTCTTTTTTTTATCTGAACAGAATTAACCAAACCATGGGTAAAGCATGCGAAAATTTTCCGATTAAAGTTCACCCCATCATGTATGATATCAAAGACAAGCAAAGCATTCGATTTACCCACAAATCACGGGATCAATGTGTCCAATATGCTCTAGTAGCTACTAAAATAAGAATATAATAGGATGTCTTACCAACATAAAGAACAGTCAAAAAGTTGAACCAACTTCCAATAATAGCAGCAGCCCACAAGCTTGCCACAACCTGCAAGTATTTTAATACGTCAAACACAACTTAGACATTTTTCGTTTCCACTGAAACAATCCATCACAGAATAAGAAAACAGCAGTGATTAATAATATAATGTACAATACGAATTTGTTCATGAAGTTTAAGTGCTGACGAAGTAACAGCTTATTAAAAAAAATAGGAAGCTTTATCAGCATATAGTTAATAATAAAAACACTTAAATATAGAAATTGAGACAATTTGTAATACAATGTAAGAGAAAAATACTTAAGAACAAGAAAACATGAAGTCTAAGAGAGATTAGGACTGTTGGTTTCTTCTTCAAGCATGGCACATAATATAATGAAGGAAAGTGTCTTCGATTTAAGGTGGAGATGCACCAGAAACAAGGAAGAAAAATATCCTAATATAGGTGTTTTCCATTTGAAAATGTTGAAACAATTGTCTCATTCTGAAAACATCTTCGATGTGCTTTACCAGGTAATGTATCAATCATTTATTTTCATGTTTTAAGATGGAGAAGGAAAAAATACAATGAAACTAACATTTTTTTAACTTGCGAAAAGAAAATGTAGTCTGTATTTCTTTCTTCCTCTTATGTACATTTACTACTGAAAACAAAAATGGAGAAGTAAAATCAGAACATCTGCAAAAGAATCATTGTTTTATGGTGAGAATCTAAATACGAATTGAATTTTCAAATTATGCAAGAGTGGCAAACTAAATAATAACCATGAGAAAAGGTCAGCGAAAGAGTATGGGTTTCGGGACTACGAATCTTTAAAGATTAGGTCAGAACTATACTAGCCTGCTCCCAGCATTCCCAATGAGCGAAGGTGATCAATCATCAATGCAGCTAGGAAAAGCTTCTTCCAAACCCATTGAGTTCCTAACAATCCTCATTTTTAATGTTTAAACCATTTGGTAGCACGTTGGAATCTTGAGAATTCAAAAAAATGTGGGAAGAAGAAAAGAGTGGATCAAATTATCTATAAATATATTCACACATAATAATGAATAAGGTTAGAATTTCTGAGAGGAAATTAACAAAATAAAAGTGCAACATTGATGTTAAGAGAAAAATACCACTAGAAATTGCTTCATATTTCCTTCAGTGACAACATCTTGCAAGAAGCTTAAACTACGATTCACCTTGACTCCAATCAAATTGGCAATGCTAACAAAAACCTCTTCACGTACAACAAGACGGGGAAAATTGGATGGAGATCTGTTAACATTGATATTATAGAAATTAATACGACGCAACTGAATGCATCCTGCCACTACCAAAAGCAGAACATTATCTCTATTTAAAATTACATGTTTAATATGCCTGATGCATTTTTCCAAACCAATTGAGCAAGCATGCCCATAACCAACACAAAGCATAGAATGGTAAGAAAATTGTAGTTAAGCCATTCAAAAAGCACCCAAGTTACAGTAGCAGCAGTTAAGACGCTGTCTGAAATCTTCTTGTTCCTTCATAATAGCACATCAGTAGCTAAGCATTCAAGCGAATATACATAAAATAAGGATGACATCACTAATAAGAAAATTGGTAGAAGATGTAATGAGATCATACATTTGCCACCACCCAAAATATGGTGAACTGGCTTTTCTCGTCCAAACAATCTATTGAACTGAGAATTCATGGATTTTAAATTCTCCTCCTCAAAAAAAGACTCATATTTGTGCTTTGAAGCACTATCAAATATTGTTTCCATGATATTGTGCATAAGACTCTCAGCTGTTATTCCCTCAGGCATCTTTCTTGTAAGTCTAAATTAATTAAGCACTTGTAGAAAAACAGACTTCAAGCTCTTGGACTCAAGTTGAAACCAAAAAGTTGTTCAAGTTAAAAATCTGATGAAGAGGATAAAAGAGATTGATAAAAGAATATCATATAAACTTGAAAGAAAAATTGAATAAATAGAAGTGAGTAACTACTCACGAAGCATTTATGCCTTGTAATGTTGGTTCTACCAGTCCAAAAACTTCAACCCCTCAACAAAGGCCATTACGAAGACTCTTGGGAAATTAATTTTACCAAAATTTCTCATTCATTTGAAGCTTCATGAAAGAGAAAAAAGTCGTATCGCAGACTAAAGCGTGTGACCTTTAGCATAGAGGAATCATGGCAGCAAATAAAAGTATGGAGAAAAGCATAAATATACTTGAAAGGCAAGGCCCTCCGATTTCAAAACCCTTCAACTATTTAGGCTAAAAGAGCAAAAGAAACATGCAAACACAGTTCAGCCATTTTGAGTTAATATAAGTCTCTCGTAAAAAATTATTGAGGTTCATACTCAAACAGGCCTTAGCATTCAGAGAATCAAACATTAGCAAAGTCAACCAATTAACTATGAAGCACAGTCACTCTTACTGGAGTGACATGTCCTGTTCGACACTTGTTGGACCTCAACACTTACTATGAGGTGGATCCAACACTCTGGGACACTTACCAGATACACATGGAGCACATATAGTGAAATTTTAGTTGTATTTAACCATTTGTTAGAAGAAATACAGCAACCTAGACATCAATAAAGCAATGGGGAGGCTGTTATGAAGTATACCTCCTGGAATGTGCTTAGAGAGGCCAAAATAGAACTTCCAATCCATACACTATACTTTCTCTCTGGTGGAGCCACCACCTTAATCTTCATGCTACTTGGAGCTAGTGCAGTAATCTCCTTGCGCATCCTGTCAGCAATGCCTGCGAACATTGTGGAGCCACCAGTAAGAACAATGTTGCCATACAAATCCTTCCTAATATCAACGTCGCACTTCATGATAGAATTACATGTAGTTTCATGTATTCCAGAAGCTTCCATTCCAATCATTGATGGCTGGAACGGGACCTCTGGGCAATGGAATCGCTCGGTACCAATAGTGATCACCTGTCCATCAGGCAGTTCATAGTTTTTCTCCACAGACGAGCTAGTCTTTGATATTTCTAGCTCTTGTTCATAGTCGAGAGCAGTGTAAAAGAGCTTCTCTTTTATATCCCTTACAATTTCACGCTTGGCGGTTGAGGTGAAAGAGTAGCCTTGCTCTGTCAGTATCTTCATGAGGTTATTTGTGAGATCACGCCCAGCCAAATCCAGACAGAGGATTGTATGGAAGAGTCCATAACCTTCGTATATGGGGACTGTATGGCTGACACCATCCCCAGAGTCAAGAACAATTACTGGAAATAACAAAAGTAAAGCTCATATTTTTGCAAATAGAGAAAATTTAGCAGATTTACGATGCATGAACCTAAGCTAATCCGTTGGTTTCTAAGGCATTAAACTAATCAGAAACTAATGCTATATAGCATGCAAGTGGTTCAAAAAATTTATAGCAGCCTAAATTATTCTATTTATAATAAATGGTGTACAAATATCAATGTGTTTCTTGTTTGTCTTCTTAGTTTTCAGTTGAGAGGAAAACAGAATGCGTAAACGGATTTATCACTGGGAATCAGCATAATACAGTGCATATAACCATAATAATGCAATATCTGCTTGTATGCATGAAAGTGCATTTTAAGTAATACTTTAAACGCAATTATTTTCTTAAGAGAGAAGGGGAGTATTTAGTTTGATACACTAAACTAAGCAACTTTATGTGTTTTCTTTTGATGCTGAGAACACTTCACGTGTCTATTACATCAATGATCTAGTTAACGAACAATTTTATATTAGTGTTCAAAAGAGAAAAATAAAATAAAATTGAACTTACCAGTTGTACAACCACTGGCATAAAGGGAAAGAACAACCTGAATGGCAACATACATGGCAGGAGTATTGAAGGTCTCAAACATGATTTGAGTCATTTTTTCACGATTGGCCTTGGGGTTAAGTGGAGCTTCTGTCAAGAGAATTGGATGCTCTTCTGAAGCCACATGAAGTTCTTTATAGAAGGTGTGATGCCAAATCTTCTCCATATCATCCCAATTGCTGACAATTCCATGCTTAATTGGATACTTGAGAGTCAAAGTACCCCTTTTGGATTGAGCCTCATCACCAACATAGGCATCTTTTTGGCCCATGCCAACCATTACAACAGTGTGACGAGGGCGTCCTACAATGCTTGGAAAAACAGCCCTTGGAGCATCATCTCCCGCGAACCCAGCCTGATAATTATAAGATAATGATAATATCATGAATCAATACATAACTCTCTCATCTCATCTTACGAAGGATACATATTTGAAGTGCGAGAGTAATAAAGAATTTGATGTTAGATGGTTACCTTGACCATTCCTGTTCCATTGTCACATACAAGAGTTTGAATATCCTCAGCTTCTGCCTTCTCTTGATGTACTGTGAAGAAAAATAATTTTCAATTTTATACAGAGGAGCTATTTTATGGGTTAGAGATCCATAAATCTAATTATGATAAGATCTTGAACGGGCAAAACTTAACTTTTCCACCACCAATAATATCAGAAACCAGTCAATATATGCATATTCATCTTTAATTGGTAATGTTTTCTAAGTCTTCCCCCTTTTCTAAATCCATGAATTTTTATACATCTAAGCAAAAATTTAAAAAATAAAAAAGGAAAAAAGGTGGGGCCCACCCTTTGTGAGGGGCCTGTAAGGCCCCTGTGAAGATTACTCTTTCTAGATCCATTAGTTTTTATACATCCATCCTTAATGTTCATGCCGGAAAATATAATCAATTTAGCGTTCAGCACGGGTGAATGAGAAACGGAATTAACCAATCGACCAGTCTCTAGTAAAATCAGAAGGTTGAACAAGTCGTAATGGTGATTCAGAATGTTTTCATATAAAATTTCATGCATTTTCTTTTCTGATTTTTACATCTTTATATCCTAACCAAGTATGTCAACTACATATTTTAGATCCGAACATTAAAAACTAGTCAATACAATGTCCAAGAAGGAAAAAAATACATATATGTTATGAATTGTCATGAGTGCCAGTGATAGACACCACACAACACGTGTCTGACACATACTCGCAGCTCGAGTAAGATTGTAATTACATCATATTAGTAACCCCTAGGCACATTGAGAGTATTGCAATGCATTAACCCCATCATTTTACAAGTCCTTGTGTATGTTCTCGGAAGATTTTGTGAATAGCCTCCAAACAATATCGTAGTGGCCAAGATTAATTTTACTTAGTGAATCAAAGATATCTAAAGCACAAAGTATCCTACACATTATATTAAGTCTTTGATCATTATTCTTAGATTTTAATCCATTTTAAACCATGCTAATAATGATTAAATAATGCAGATAATGCATATAAAGATTCATAATGAGTGTGCCAACTAACAAAAAGTGTTTGATTATATATAGCACGTACTCACCCAGTGTCTTTAACTCCTCAAATTCCAATTTATAACGTGAAGGTTGTCCTCCAGCATAAGACGAGACTGAAGTTTGTATTCCCGGATTGAATGGACTGGAAGTTTTACCTTCCACCTCAGCATACTGCTAAAATGAATATTTACATATAAATAACATGGACTAACATTAGCTTGCTTCTTCATGAAACTTATTATAAAACTACCCATAAAGATAATATCCACCTCATTTCACAGATAAAGACCTAAAGTCATACAATTAAACCATAGAATGCAAAGACTAGATTATTCGAAACATATGTACAATAATCATATCTTTATTTCAAAACATCGATTCTCCTCTTCAACAAATTTTGTGTCTTAGAAATATTCACTTTGTCAAGAATAGTCGCATTTATAGGATGCTTTGGAATGATAGAGAAGTAAGTTTTGACAGTTTCCAAGATCCTTCATATTTTACCCTCACCAAATTCTTGTTTTAGCACAGCTGGATTTGAAATATAAAAGTTAATGATAGTGAGGCACCATTATCATGTCAAAATATTGAATAACCATGCAATAAAGAAACCAAATAATTGATGATGTAATGGAAATAATACTAAATCTCAAATATTATAATAAATATATGAACTCAGAAAAATTGAAATGGCATCAAAAAGTTAATTATCTTTAGCATCATATTATCACAGAAGATCATTCTCTTCCATGCAACGTGTTGTCATGAACAAGAGTTGTTTAAGATGCTAGAAGTCAGATAGTGGAAGAACATTGTCATGGTTAGTAAACATTATCGTGGTTAGTAATTTAAAGTATCATCACCGAGATGGTTCTGTAGTCAAGCCAAACACCATAATCGTAGCATGTTCTTCTTGGTAACATCATGATCTTACGGCTTCCAGTTTGCATATCATTTTCTGCTTCAATTCTTGACATGCAGAGAAAAAAATTGATTGCATAACTATAGAGTTCAGAAAAGAAACAAAACTATCTGATTCAAAATATATGCTAGGTAAACTAACACAACCACTTGATAACATGAATAGAGTATGTCGTTGATCGTTTTACAATTTCTGAATTTTATCAATCCAATATGTATCCTACGTGGAAACTTGTACCAGCTGTCATGCTACCATCAGATTTGATTGTTTGTTTTATTGTTATAATCCCGAGTTAGTTTATTTGAATATTTCATATTCATTTCTCTTCATTCTCACGGCTTATACTTTCTCTCTCTAAACCAACTTTTTCTCAGAGTCAAGGAATGAAGACGCCACTCAATGTGGAAAAAGTGGAAGAGATAATCAACAACTTGAGCTCAACATGAGTGAAATTTGCATCAATAACAGCGGTGGATCGAGTCTTTGCTTTTTCTTTTCTTTTTTTTAACTAAAACACAAGTTGCTTTACTGAAAAATTGCTTCAGTACTTTGATTGTGGTTTTTTTGTTTTTTTTTTCCTTTTTTCACTATCTCAGTTATATTATTCCTTTTCTATCACTTTCTTGAATAAAATTGGAATAATGGTAACTATTAAATTACATAAAACAATTTTTCACTAAAACAACTTATGTTTTAGTAAAAAAGAAACTCGATCAACCGCTCTTACTGATGCAAATTTCACTCACATTGAGTTCAAGTTGTTGATTATCTCTTCCACTTTTTCCATGTTGAGTGACGTCTTCATTCCTTACATTAAGCGGAAAAAGATGCATTATATGTACACATGAGAATTGAAGATTTCTATTATTTCAATTTTCCATGTTACTTCGTTTAAATAGCTTCTTAATTGTAAGTAACTGAAGTGTGTGAACCAACACTTGTGTTTGGCCCATGTGTGGGGATCCTAGCCTAGTGTTGACGGGATTTCTACCCGCTCGAATGCTTTTCTGTGTCAAAACAAGTGAGGAAAGTGAAGATTCACTTTGCAGTAACCGATTTTTGCATTACTTTTGGGTCTTTGCTAGATTAATGATCTATATGATTGTCCAGGCTTTGGCTTATCTCCTTCAACTGTTTGGCGAATTAATAGCTGCTGTGACCACCAAATATTGTTCTTTCCACTCGCAATGATTATTTTTCTAATTTTTGTCGCCTGTCCTTTTCATATGCAGCTTGTAGCATTATGGCCTAGTGGGATAATGGATACCCATTTCATTAAACGTGCTATATGTAGAGCAAAAGAAAGGAGAAAGGCATTAAGCAGCCAACAAAAGGTATGGATATCATCTTTATTAACTTTACTATGATTTTCATGTTTACATTATCAGGTCTATCAAATTTGAAAGCTTTCACTTCTTCATATGTATAATGTATTTAGGACCATAATTATATGNTGATACCATGGTTTGACAGTCTCTTTCTGCTTTATCATCTCTCTCTTTCTCTCTGAGTGGGGCTAGAGCAACTACATTGCTATTTTTTTCTTGCACAATCAACTTGCACAGAAAACACACATAGCAGAAAGTGGTTATCCCGCATTAAATGTTTATCATCGTTCGTGGCTTTTGTTAATGAAAAGTACACATCGACTTGTCCAGGAAAATATTACTTTTGCAAGCTAGATTTATTGATCCAATTTTTACACGAGCAGAAGTAATTCACCTTCATACATGGGAGTTCAATTATAAGGCTTGGAACAAAGTTAAATGCATGCCGTCCTGGATAGTGGCACGACATGAGGAATTTAGACATGAAATACAGGGTAGACAGTGTGGGAGTTCCGTTTCCACTAAATATTGAGATCTGTTGTAATAACGTCTTAACTTCGATAACATTATTATGTATCAGTATTGTCTCCTATGATTTATTACTGCTAAAACATCTAGCCAACTGGAGGTGGGCTATTGGGTGCTGGAAATTGTAATATATGGTATTTGAAACGGCATTTATGCCTTACAAAATAACAGTTCTTCATGTTATGTTTTTTTTTTCACACCACTGATTTTATCTTCCACTAGACAATAGCTGAATCATCCATTGTTTATAATTTGCATGCATTAATTGTATGTTACTACGCAGCACCGGCAGAACACAGTAGTATAATGAACATGATTTTAGCTTTTTTCTTCATCAGTACTGTCCAATTTTACTGAATCCTCACGACCAAACATGCTGTAATGGTTTATACTTGATCTTGGAACAATAATTTAAGTCCACTTGTGCTTAGGAGCAAGAGAAAATGAAGAAGAAGAAGAAGAAGAAGCTGTTGGCACCAAAAGCAGATGAGCCTGTTCAAGGGGAAGCTAGTAACATTTCTCAGCCATCTCATGTGCAAGAGACATTGGTGCCAAATTCTCGTGATTACAGTTCAAGTCTGATCAACAAGCCAGTTCCCAGTGCTGCAGTAGCTAACGCACCTGTTCGCATGCCTGCTACCTTTGCAAATGGTCCTAACTCGGACGTGCCAAAACTGGAGAAAACCAAAGGACAGCCAAACAATCCCATTGATGTGAGGTTGACCGATGTGTTATCAAAAAAGAAACTTGAGAGGAAACAAGAAACAGCGCTTGTCGAAGGGTTCCCCCCTAAGAAATCTGCTTCCGCACAGGTGGAGGAACGCCACAAACACCATAAACAAGTAGCTGGCGCTATTCCTGCTAAATTAGGCTTTCAGCCAGCTACCTCTCCGAGTTTGTAGCCGAGCTGATATGATGGCTTGATTTGGATGTTCCTTCCTGAATTTACTTTATGTTACCTATCTCTCTGTGTCGACTTCCGTTTTAGGAACTTCAGTCATTGTGATGAATAGCTTGTCTAATGGTTTTGTAAATATTGTCAATTGGTCATATGATTCATAATGGATGAGTTTTTATTTTAGAGTAGTTAGTGAAAGAACTTTTAATGTACTACATTGAATGTTCTTAGTTCTATCATTGTTGATTATCAGTTTAATTGAGTTAAATACTCCCGAAATTTTATGTTGGCCACTGAACTTCATTTTTTGTTTAAGTTGGTGGGTATACATTTTATTAAAGTTTGCTCATGTCTATTATTTTGTTTCAAGGAAAAATATGACTTGGTATTCTAATAACTTGCCAACAAGCTACTGGGTTAGCTTTTCTGCGTGTCGAATGAACAGATCTGAATGGAGGGATCAAATTGTAATGAACTTTTGAGTTCGATTATCAGCTGGGAAGGATCAAAGAGAAGAATCGGAATGGTGAGGTTGGCGAAAGGTTAGGAAGTGAGCATCAGTCTATGGTGTACTCTTATTTAGGGAAAGTCTTATAAGGACGTGTTGTAGGAGTAATTCATTACTTTCTAGGTGGACATTTTTCTTAGCAAGAATTATTGAAGTAGGATAATGGTTAGGAGGATTTGAAAGGCCATTTTTTATCCCTTCTTTCCAATCGCCTTGGACAAACCACATTTCAAAAAGGTTCTACGTTGGTCAACAATTAGTTCCAATGCCATTATAATTCTACCTATAGAGAGGATCATGAAAGAGGTAATCAGAATTGTACTCAGAATCATTTATGATCCCGAGTTTCCAAACACATCGAACTTCCGCTAGTGATATCCTCCCTCGTGTTCTATTTTTTATTCTATGCCTTGAAGGAGGGAAAGAAGGAAGCAAGAACGCGAAGAGAACGAAAATTAGGATCTATTTGAAATTCAGTAACATAACATATTATTTTGGCTAAAAGATTTGCGAACAATTTAGCGATAGGTTGCAAATAATGTTGAAAAAGACCGAAGGTTGAATGAAGAAATTGTCTTCGTGTAATGATGAAGAAATGGTAAAGAAGAAAGATGGGTTTTGACTTTATACCAGAAGAATAGATTTGGACCTATGTACTTGTTAAGGTAAGCCCATGTAGTGAGGTCCATAATATGGCCCAAGGTTTTAAATAATTAAATTTAATATCAAATAAAGCCAATATCAATATCCTTGTAGTAAAGAATTTTGGCTCAACAGGCATGACCTTTCTTCCATAAAGTTGTCACATTTCTTTCTCGTTTCTCACCTTTTCTTTAATATTCTTATATTTTCTTTTGAACATTTACAACCTTTCGCAGCTTTCTTATTTAGTAATATAATATAATTTTGAGATCGTCTTATCAGTTTCATTCTTGATGTTATCTCTTCCAGAATTATGCGTTTCTTTTTTTTTTTTTATTCAAATTAAATCAGAAAGTTCAATTCGTTAATTCTTTTGAGACGACAATACAAGTCCTTTGGAACAAAAAATGTTCTATCTCGAGAGGCAATTGTTCAAAGTAAATATGCAACTTGATTGCAGATTAGGTTTAGTGGTTCATGGTTACAAAACTAAAAGAGATTTGGACGTGGAAAATCATTTTGCTACATTTGGTGATTGGGCCTAGCTTCCACCACTGGTCACGGCGGCACCGCCCCTACTACCACATGTACGTAATAATCATTGTGTAAGTATCAAAACTTTGAATTTAGACTAGGTCCACCATTCACGTCAAAATGTAAAATCCCACCTTCTAAATTTTATTGCATATGTTGGATCAGTGGTTAATTATAACCTTGGAGTTTTAATTTATAACAAAAAGGTTAATCCTATTTACTAACAAGTTGAATTTAAGTGATTACAGTTTTTCTAAGCATACGATGAAAAATTGATGTATGATCGTCAAAAAATCAAAAGCTATCATCACAAATCGGACTCATGAACGAGGTCAAGATTGAAGTCGCACATTCAAGAACTTAATAGTCAAACTTCGGAGCAAAATAAAAAAACTTGATTTCTTAGATAAAGTGTAAAGGTACTAAAACTTTGATATTTGGTAATGAATGCTTAAACTCAAAAATTTTCTATGCATTAAAAACAATTTTGTTCATTCAAAATCATTATAACGCAATGTTTTGATAAAATATAAAAATGACTTTTAAAACAATATTTGAACTTGAAAAATATCTTTTATCTTGAAAAGTTAGTTAAAAATACTTTTCAAAAGTTTATGTTTTTCAAAACCTTCGAATCGGATCAAAACTGTTGGGCAATTGACCGGCCGGAAGAGGCGGTTGACCGGAAGTCTCCAACGGTCCAAAATTTGGTCGATCTTATCCCTGATTTTTACTGAACAACCAACTATATTGGTCATCCGGACAAAAGATGGTCAACCGGACGAGTCATCCGAACTTATAGATTTTTTGATATTTTGAACTCTATAAATATCTCTAATTCTTGCATTCATTATAACATTTTCTAAGAGCATTAAAGTAAAAAATATTTGAGCAAAACTCTTTGATCTTACATCTTATTTAATTCTTCAAACATTTACTTTGGAGACTATTGATTGATTGAATCAACATTTGAAAATCATATTTTTCATCAAGTTATCTCATCTAACATTTGAGCTTCATTCATTGCTATTCATTTAAGTGTTCGTCTATTTCTCTCTTTGTACTTAATTTGTGTATATTATTTATTAAGAAAAAAGTTTCAAATTGTAAAATCATTCATTTTTAAATTTATGGGTTATATTGAGGTTCCTTAAAGAAAAGTTTCAAATTGTAAAATCATTCATTTTTAAATTTATGGGTTATATTGAGGTTCCTTAAAGCTCAGTAGTACGGGTCATATTGATGTCTCGTAAAACTCAATATTGTATAAGGATTGATGCTCCTTATTTGTAAGTCTCTGAAAGCATTGTAAAAAGTTGGATTATACCAGAAATCAATCAATATAGTGAAAATGCATTCCTCGTGGGGGTCAGAGAGCTTTGTAACAAGTGATGTAAATCATTGTTTTGGATCGAATATGTACAATTATATTGTTTACATTCTCTTTACCCTTTTACTTATAATTATTTCATTTATATTTATATTTGATTGATCTATTTGCTTTTATTTGCTTATAATCATTAACTGATCGACGTGTTCTTAACTTGGTTGATTTAAGTCTATTTTTTGAAAAAAAAAATTAAAAATCAATTCACCCTCTCTTGATTAATTATTCTTGGGTTATCATCATAATCCAAGAAAAATCACATAAATGTATATTATTGGGTGGTGGAGTCGTGAAAAGACTTCTCCCTTTCATATTTTGAACATTAGCTCTATGGAACAATATAGTACCATTCTTCTATATGTGCAATCAAAATTAGACGGATCTTTGCCCGTATTTTCCTTTTCTTATGATATAATATTTTTCATGGCTGGAAACATCTCTATTAGTTTTGATTATTATTTACCATATTTTAGGACATTTATAAGATACTTCATAAGAATTCATGACATATACAAAATTTGAGAGCTTTTAGAATTTTATTGAGCTCAAATTTTTGAACTTTGTAACATAGATTGAACTCGTATTAATACCATATTTCATTTTTAGAGACATATTGCGTAAGAGTTCGAAAAATTCAAGATTTTATATAGACGAAGGTTAGTAAAAAATTAAATTCGAACTTGTCTTCCAAATTTGAAATTCAACCAAGAATCATGTCATTGAGAATTTTTAAGTTATTCCTCCATTAAACCCTAAATCATGGCCACCATTATAACTTAATAATGTAAGAATGTATTTTATGTCCTAAAAAAGATTCTTTTATAGAAAAAGATTTATTCCTTTATTGATGATGGTGATAGTCACCCTCTTTGATTCCACAAGTCTTTTGAGATTGTACTTTTCTCCTCCATCCATTCTTGTGATGGTGGTGGGTGGTGTAGGCAATAGATGCCAAAGGCGGACTTTCTTGCTTCAAGAAAGTGGTTCATACCTAGCATCCTTCCAAAAAGTAATACCCCTTTTACTATGATTCGAGTACGAGTAGTAGCGTTAAAATGAGCAAGTCGGTTCAAACCAGGCCAATCTAATTCGTGAGATAGGTTAGTGCGACTTGCCCCGCTCAACCCAGCCAAGGCTATACTTTTTTTTTTTTTTCATTTTTTTATTGTGAAGGGATTTTTCACTAAAATCCTACGGTGTGTTTGAGCCACATTATTTTGGAAGAATGTATTTTGGAATAATAGATTGATGAAAAATGTGTAGTTAAAAAATAAGAAATTTTTTTAAATTTACGTGTAATATTATTTTATTGAAAAATGTGTGATTAAAAAAAAGAAAAAAATGTATTTTGAAAAAAACGAGGATCAAACAAGGGCATAGTACTTTAAAGAATGTGTGATTAAAAATGAGTAAAAGAATGAAAATGAGAATTTTTGAGTGTGTTTGTCTTTCATTATTGGGAGAAAAATAGAGTAATGAATAGTATTTTTTGGAGAATGTGTGGTTGAAAAGTAAAGTAAATTTATTGGTTTGTATGTAGAATATTTTATTGGGTGAATGTGTGGTGGAGAATCTTACTGTAGCAAATAATTTTTTAAAATAATGGTAGACAAAAAGGGGCTTAATGTGGCTAAAACATGGGCCTAGCGAAAAATAGATTAAGAAAGAGATCAAACCAGCTTGGTCCAAGTCTTTCCATTTTCTATCGGGCTAAGTCAGTCCGGGGCTGCCCATTTTGACTATAACCCAGGCCTGTTTCAAGTCTTACCGAGGTGAACAAGAGGTGACAAGCTGCTAGGGTTTCCCTTGGCACCATTTTATCTCGCGTTGCAGTGATTTCGACGAGGATAGGCGAGCTTCTCACCACCAAACTTGGAAGGTAGTATCAGATTTTATTTTTTGTGTAAATTCGGGCTTTATATCTTGATTTCGCACTCGATTTGATTGTTGGAAATGATTTTATTTCAACACAATCTTGGCCATAAAATTCTGTCCAGTCTTATCGCTATTTTCATCTCCTAGGTCCTTTGAATTTTTTTTTCCCAAAATTGTTCTCTCTCTCTCTCTCGATGGTAATCTTACTTACTGAACAGCGGTCTCTTGAATTTTTGATGGTGCTATTTATGGTTTTCTCCTTGACTTGAGAACCGGCCGCCCCTCAAATGTTATTGAAATTATATTTTGCAATCAA
>CAIGRT010066578.1:0-19284 GCA_903798405.1 Fraxinus platypoda | reverse complement strand
ATTGTTTGTTTCGAATACTTATATCGTATTGTGGTCTGGGCCTTACAAATATGTTAGTCGACAAAAAATGCTCATTTTCCACGTTTGCCACCCCTAAGACAACCGGTGTTGAAGATTTCAAAATTAACAGTCATCTTTAGCATTAACATTGACGTCGGATAGGGGGAATAATAATGTACATCGTTAAGATATTTAAGCGCCACTAACTTTTACTAAAGCTGCCACAATCACTTTGTCGTCAACCTCATTTTCCAATTGTTCCTTCGTGTAACCTATTTGGTATGTGCACTTCGTTTATTGAATTTGATATTGCGTGGATTTTATAAAATGAATCGGTTTATCAATAGTTAATTTCATTTTAAGTTACTTTATAAATGATTTTTCTAACTCTCTAGTCACTGAAGTAAATTAACATCATATCTTTGGATAAAGTTCAGTGACCTGATTGCAACTAAGGTGAAAGTCGAGTGACCTCTAGGGTTATTAATTTACTGACCAGGATGTACACAATGGCCTTAAGTTAGTTTTAATGTAAATATCTGCAAATTTGATGTTAATAGAATCCAAACAGAGTGACCACATTGCTTTTAAATTAAATTTTAGTGGCTTGTTTGTTTCATATTGAAATTCAGTAGCCTAATTGTCCTGTTTGAGCCTCATTTTTGGTGTAGTATGAAAGGAGAATGTGTAAAGACTCGATGACTTACGAGACAACTTTACAACCACCACTTCAAATCTTGTTTCATGAAGATGATCGCAACAAGCATAACTCAATTTATGCTACCAATAAGGCGAGGACACTTGGATGTATTTGACTCTTACCGAATTATTCGACCTGAAGATCGAGGCCATACTTCCAAAGCCATCCAGCACACGTACTGGTTACCCTTGAATTCCCGTGATTTGGATTTTGAAAGATACGGAAGCCATCATCCCTAGAATATCGAGAACTTGGACGTGTATCATAAGAATTTTTGGCTCATTATGCATAATTTACGCCACTAAACATTGTTCATATATTCCGAAGGATCCACGAGTTCTACTCATTCATCCATAACTGTCTATTTACATATAATTTAAATTATTTATAAACGTTACTAAATATGCTATAGATGATTAACATAGTTTGACAACAATGCAATATTTTATTGCCTTTCATTATCACTCCTAGTTGTTGATTAGTAATTAAAAGAATAAGTTCATAGTTAAAATATTAAAAAAAGAAACAAATGAGAAAGTGTTAAATTAATAGGCCACACATTAATCTAAATAGGCGATGTAGACAGAATACCGATCGATTAATAGGTATTGTGACTTGCAGAATGTGTTTCCAAGAAATATACAAAATTAGAATCAACAAGTAACTTCATTGATTTATTAATTCAACAATTATATGATTATTTTCTTGTTTTTATACTTAACCTATTACTGAATTTAATAAAGATCTAAAGCAAATAAATATTTGCGACTATGACAAGCTACTCTAATTTTGATCAACCCCTCGTGTTCTCTTATAAACAAGAATATCTTTAAATCTTAGCAAAATATGTCACGACCACCTAAATTGTTCTTCGATAATTTTTCCTTGTGTCATATATAAAGATTTTAGATTCTTGATGTTTATCTCACGCGTGACATATTCACATAACTATTCCATAACTGTGTTCATAATTGACAATATGCAAATAGGAGCCTTCCCAAAATAAGACGTCGATCCTCGAAGAAGGGTATTTCAAATCGTCGTTACTTTCATTTGGTTTGCACACATTCTATCTTATCTATTTTATTACGATCACTGCCATATAATTACTTTGACATCCTCATTTTTGCAAGGTTCATTTTATAAATGTTACGTAAACCTCTTTTTTTTTCCTATTTCACCCTCCTCTGAATGAGACCTGGATATCATTTTTTTTTTTTTTGTTATTTAAAAATTCACCAATGCAGTATATTATCACTACTCTAAGTTACGAGTCATTGAATTATTAATATTAGTCCCATTTTTATAAAAGGATAATTGCAGCAGCGGTACCAAATCTTTCTTTTAGTAGCAGACTTTGTCCAAACCTTTTATTTGTACCACTCACGGTACAAAACCTTTCAGAAATTAGCACTTGGAGTCCAATGGATGATTTCTGTTAGTTTGACCGTTAGTTGACTATAATAGTAAACTTTGACCAATTTTTAAAAGGGTAAAATAGTAATTTTACATTTTTCTATAATAAAATAACTAAAATCAAATAATTAAAATTAAAAATCCATTTTCACCTTCTCCATCCATCCTACACATACCCACCCCTACCCCAAAACCACCACCACTACTACTGAAAGGCTCAACCACACCCACCCAACATCGGCGCCACTACCATCTCCACCTTCATTCTCATCACCTTTATATATTCATGGATTAACCTCAAATTATCATGCTTCTCCCTGTCCTAGCTTTCATATTTTTTTCTCCCTTGTTTTCACAGATCTGGAAAACCCCATCACAGTTTTTGTATGTGTTTTCAACATAATTCCTTTCTATTTTTGGAAATCTTTTTTCGTTTTTGATTTTGTTGCTATTTTCTGATTTTCATTTCTTAATAAATTTTTTTCTTTTGTATCTTACATTCATCCTTTATTGAAATAACTATTAATAAATATAAAATGGTGAGAGGAAAAATTCAGATGAAAAGGATCGAAAATGCAACAAGCAGGCAAGTGACTTTTTCCAAGCGCAGAAGTGGGCTGCTCAATAAGGCCTTTGAACTTTCAGTTCTTTGTGACGCTGAAGTTGCAATTATAATCTTCATTAGTTGGCTTCTACTTGTGGAATTCCAATACCACGACTTCTTGTTCACTAGCACTCACATCCCGTATTTCTGGCTCCATGGCAACCAAATTCACAGCAAGAGAACCTCTACTTGGCCTCAACCAATCGGATCCCTCAGAAGTCACCCCCTACACTTCTTGAACTTCACTTTCACCAAATTGGGGCACCCACCAGCCAATGCTTCCATGCCATGGTCTGACACTGGACAACTTTGTATGCACAACTTCTTCAATGCTATACATTTGCAGCTATGCACGATATCTCCGCATCACCAATAGTGTCGCTCCCACACAATGCTAATCTTTCCAAATTTTGACAATGTGTCGCCAACTTCTCTAAACTCAACCTTGTGAGATTCACACTAATCAAAACCAACTCTTGAAGCTTCTCGAGATGAAGCTCCACGAGCCTAGTAATTCGATGTGCTATCACTACCAACAAACTGTTCCAATTAGCGGAACATCTTACCCGAAACATTGGCCACTTTGAAGATCTTTAAAACAAATAACTTTCAGAACTCTAGTAGCCTTTCTGAGTCCGATTGGCTCGCCCCCAACACCGTTACTGACGCTAAACAATCGCTTCACCGATAATTCTTCAAGAAATTCACAATTATTGAGCAAGACATTCATGCCTTTGGCCACGAAACAACAAAATCCACATGGAAATTTGCGCAAACTATTACAGTTTTAGGCAAAAGCAGCCATTTCATCATCAGTTATGGCGCGACATGCACGAAGGTTCAACCGGGTGAGATTCCCACACTTCAGAGAAATCGGAATCAAGATGGAAATGTAGGAGGTGGAAGAGATGGTAGTGGCGCCGGCGTGGAGGTGAGTGATGGTGTCGGCGTTTGGGATGGGTCAAGGAGAGGAGAGAAAACCTTTTATCTTTTTTTTTTTTTTAATATAGTTTTCGTTGTATTTTATATTAAAATTGTAAACTAACTATTTTACCCTTTTAAAGATTGGTCAAAGTTTACTATTATAGTCAACTAACGATCAAATTAACAAAAATTATCTATTTGGACTTCAGATGCTAATTTCTAAAAGATTTGGTACCGTGGGTGACACAAATGAAAAGTTTGAATAAAATCTCCTACTAAACGAAAGATTTGGTACCGCTACTGCAATTTTCCCATAAAAATACAAATACATTGTACTTAAAAATGTGAAAATGTATTTGGTCACAATATCCAAAAGAAGGAATAAATCATAAAACATAGGAAAATGGAAAATTGAATGACGCAAACTTTCACAGTAACTCCATAGCGTACGAATGCGTGCGGTACTGCTTCGCCGTCAAAATTTGAGATGACTCCTTACTTTGCCCCTCTTTCTCTCTCCTCTTCCACAAATTTCTTGAAATGATCTAATATATGTTGTTCTTCCTGTTCGGCTGTTCTCTCTCAAAATCTTAATTAGTCGAAATTACTGGTTTTTTTTTTTGGTTAACAATCTTTCAGTTAATACTCTTTATCTTTTTGTGTACGAGGCTGTCGGTAAGTTTCTAGTACTGTGTTTACTTTTTTGGTTAGCTGCGTAGTTTACTTTTAACAGCTTTATTTTTTGGTGTTTTTTGAGGGAATTAGGGGAGAAGATGGGTCTATAAAATGAAATAATAGGTTTGCATTCTTTTTATTTGTTTATTTATTTAAAAATTTAGTTTTTATGAAAAGAAGAGAATAATAAACATTGCTGGGACTAGGGTTTTTCACATTTTCTTAGCCTGAATTTGGAGAAATCATAATTTTGAAAATTCACTTGGAGTTGGCAGTTTTAATAAATTGAATTTCGATGGTAAGAAAAAATTGCTTATGGTCGTTATATTATTTTATCTGATTATGAATAATATAGTTGTAAATTAAAAAATTCTCATATTATTTTTTTGTTATTAATCACATGTTCCTTAAGCTTGAATTTGATGGATTAGTGAGCAAATTTTGAAAATTTTAATTTTTTTAAAACTGTAAGAGATGAAGAAAATGAAACGTCTCTCGAGGCAAAGCCTTTTTTTTTCTTTTTGGGTGGGTTGGGATTTTGGTAAATGGCTATATGTAATGATTATGCTTCATATTATTATACCTTACTTTCCATGCTCCTATTTACTTGATCGCACACATTTCTGGAACACCTCTCACGTAGCGGCAATTAGTCATTTTTGAACCAAACGGAAGTATGTGATCTTTCTTTAAATAAGCTTTATTAAGGAAGATACTCCATAATGAATCAATGTTTGATTCAAATTTTACAGTGGAGAATCCACGTTTTGCAGCCAGAGTGCAACCTTATTTGACAAAGATGTAAGGGGGTGGGGCAGAATAAGAATTTTTATACTTGTTTGGTGAAACCATATTTTTCTAAAGACATGGTTAAGTTCTAACACTCTTGTTAGAGGGAAGTATGTTCTTTCTTTAATTATGGGGCTGGCAACCCGTGGTCTCCATATATAACCAATTGGAAGTTGGATCAGAATAGAGTTCTCCATTAGCAGATTTTAAATTTTTTATTTTTTTATAATCTTTAATGGTACTTTTGATTGTCAAATTCATGCAATTTTCAAACGAACTTGGAAATTTTTGCCATCTAATATTTGATTGAATTCAAGGTATAAACTTGTTCCCATATGAAAATAATGGTCAAAATCGGGTTCATTTGTCAACTGCCCCCTATAGGAAATAGGATTATCTAGCAATTTATTGATATCCTTGAACTTCATTGATGTAACAATTTTCTATGTGGTTCTCCAGAAGAACATTCGTTTTACTCTATTGTTGGTGACTTCTTTAAGCAATTTGCATTTAAACAATTACATTCTGGAAACATTAGGGAAAATGGCTGGACAAGTTGTTTCAAATCAACCAACGTCATTATTTGACTTCGAGCTTGTTGAAGGTGAATCTGGTGGCAGCAGTACTATCATTGCATCGTCTAACCAGATCAACCCATGGATTGACCCAGCAACAATTAAATTGAGGCACAGAATTGGGAGAGGGCCTTTTGGTGATGTGTGGTTGGCTACTCGTCATAGCACGACTGAAGACTATGAGGAGTATCATGAAGTGGCTGTTAAGATGTTACATCCCATAAAAGAAGATAACATTGGAGATGTCTTGAATAAGTTGAATAATTTTCTTTCCAAGTGTCGAGGGTTAGAAAACATTTGTTGGCTGCATGGACTTTCCATTATTAGTAAGAAAGTGGGTTCTGTTCGAACTTTTGTTTTTAATGTTTAAAATTTTATTAGGTTACCAAATATCTCAAGTAAGGGAAAAAGATGCGATAACTGATCCATGTTTGTTTCTTCTAGATTTGCATTGTTATGAAATTTTACGAGGGTTCGATTGGTGATAAAATGGCTCGATACAAAGGGGGGAAATTGCCACTGAGTGATGTTTTGAGGTGAATTTGGCTCGTCTTGTATATTGTGGACTTCATTTTAGTAAAAAGATTTCATTGCATTAGAAGCACACATTCTTTAATTATGGTTTTCTACAGGTACGGAGCAGATCTGGCTCAAGGAATAATGGATCTGCATGCAAAAGACGTCCTTATGCTCAACCTTAAACCTTTTAATTTCCTTTTGAACGAGAATGACAGGGCAATCCTTGGGGACATTGGAATTCCTTATGTGTTTCTCGGGGTTTCATTAACAAATACAGAGATGACTCGAAGACTTGGTACTCCCAACTACATGGCTCCAGAACAATGGGAACCAGAAATAAGAGGTCCAATATCATTCGAGACTGATTCGTGGGGATTTGGTTGCAGCATTGTGGAGATGTTGACTGGCATTCTTCCTTGGAGTGGTAAATCTGTCGATGAAATGTACAAGTTGGTTGTAAAGAAGCAAGAAAAGCCACATATTCCTAGTGGCCTCCCTCCAGCCATCGAAAATGTCCTTATTGGTTGTTTTGAGTACGACTTCAGGAGTCGCCCTATAATGGCAGACATATTACATGCATTTAAGAGGTATCAATTCATTTTTTTGCTTTGTTGATAAATTTTTTATTTTTTATTTTACTGAAGTTGTGAAGAGGGGGATCTAAAGCACTTGCGCACTCAAATGCAGTATGGGAACATTTTTGTAAATCTTTTTCTACGAGAACTTTTTAAAGCATGCACATTTTACTAACTGTGGTTCTCGATAAGGATCTTTTGATTTCATGTGTAAATACTAGTGGCATTCCCCTTGAGCAATGTGCTGCATCTGCCTCAAGGGGTTCAAATGACAAGGCCGTTTCACCTACCTAGCGGTGTTATGAAAATTTTTGATTCTCTGTCCTTGATTGGTCCTTGATTGATCTGAGGAAGGGATCCATGTAGCTGACTCCAAATAAGTATGAGATAATGTTTTATTGAGATTAACATGTTATGGAAATGATGATCTACTCTGAATTTGTTTATTTATCCAAATTAAAGGATTCGCGTAAGTTATTTAGAAACGATGTGTATAATCACGAGGCGTACCATTGCAATTCCTGATTTAGGAGCACATTTGCTCTTCTTCTGCGGTAGGTTCCTGATACTGGAGTATATTAGCATTCTTTTGGAAGGGTTTTGGGCTTGAAGAGGCAAATGCATTTATTTTTAGCTTACTTTTACTATGTTTGCAGTTCACAAAATGCAGTTTACCAGGATGGAGGCTGGACAGGTCCTGGAAGTAGAATGATTAGGGAGAAGCCAGGTGGCAGTGGTTATACTGAGTGGTTCCTTGCAAAGGACCACCTCCAAGTGAGCGACATGGTGCGATCTAGAAAGTCACCGGGCTCTTGCAACCCTGAAAACATGGATGTCCCGGAGGGGACTGTAGTTGGTCTGGAACGTGATACTGATCAGGATGGATTTGTTTTAGTAAGGGTACATGGAATTCACGATCCGATAAGAGTTCATGTTTCCACATTGGAGCGTGTCACATTTGGATTGGCTGCGGGAGATTGGGTTCGTCTGAAGACAGAAGACAGAAAGCATTCATCTGTGGGCGTCGTTCATTCGATCACCCGTGATGGAACGGTTGCAGTTGCATTTATAGGACTGGAGACTCTTTGGAAGGGCAGCTACTCAGAGTTCCAGATGGCAAAACCTTACTGTGTAGGGCAGTTCATAAGGCTGAAATCAAACGTATTTAGCCCTCGATTTGACTGGCCCCGAAAAAGAGTTGGGGAGTGGGCAACTGGAAAAATTTGTCAGGTGCTGCCAAACGGCTGCCTTGCTGTCAAGTTCCCAGGCAGATTAACATTTAGCGATGAAAACAGCAGCTTCTTGGCTGATCCAGCTGAAGTGGAACTAGTATCGTTCAACACTTGCCCTGGAATGGTGAAGAAGTATCAACATCTCGAGGATTTTCACTGGGCTGTCAGGCCACTATTGATCGCATTGGGCCTATTTACGTCCATGAAGTTTGGCCTTTTCGTTGGGAGGAAAATTGGGAGATCAAAGAATAAAAAGGGACAAAATCATGCCATCCAAAATGGTCAAAACGCAGATGGCTCGACTGCTGGCAACACTGCGTGGCGTCCTCCAAAAGTGACAAATATTTTCAGATAAGGTGTCTTATCACAGGTAAGTCCAGTTATGTAATGCTTGTAAACTTAAATGTAATTCCTGCTAAAGATCATCAAGACGCTTCTCTTAAGCTGTAGGCATTGTTTCAGGTACTGGGAGCTTGATACTGTAAATAGATGGTTCTTTGTTTTATCAGTATACTGTCTATTTCATGTATGGGTGTGTTTGAGCCACATTATTTAATGTTCAATTATCTGCACTCTGTTTGGCAGTTGGGTCATAGTTTCTTGGCTTCACATTTAGGGTCCGTTTGATTATAAATGTGAAAAATTGGTGGAAAGAAAATGAACTCTAGGGAATTGAATTGCTTAGAAATTGGTTTACTGGGAATTGTAATTAATTGTGTTTAATTAGTATAATTTTCCATCTGGAAAATGTTGAAAGTTTGGTGTCCGTTTGACTTTCTTTTTCATAGAAATTGTCCATTAAAGTGATAATTTCCTTTACTATTGGGTCTAGAATTTGTTTCACTTGCCAAAAAAATTTTTTAAAAAAAAAATTACCATATCGAATACCATTCGCTTGGCTTTGTTTTGTATAAAAATTGTCAATTGCTTTAAAAAAAGATGGACCAAAATGGTGGGAATTAGTTTTCCACAAAATCAAGGAATTGGTGAGCATGTGAGCCAAAGGTGAAAAAAAATTTCCATGAAAAATACAGTGTATTAAATAAGGCAAAAGTGAAAGTTGGATCATTTTTCATGAAAAATAATGTCCTATCAAACAGGGCCTTATTGAATGAATATAGTATTTATCCTTATCATCTGCGTGTTCTCAAACTGACCTATGTGCCTGGCCGCCTTGTTCTACCAAGAATGTCTATGGATTACCGGTCGAATCACAATGTTTGTGAACATTCACGACAACAGCGAACTTATCTTTTATTATTGAAGTCGAACTACATGAATTCCATTTTATTCATCTTGTTCGATTGATGAAAATAATTTAAGGAAGCAAGGAAATTGCTTTTGATTTACCAACATCTATAATTAAACTAAGTTCGTGCTCATAAGAAATTTTCAATTTATTTTGCTATTCGAAAGTGATCTAATCTCTAAGTCCACAACAAATTGTATGAATTAGTGTGGGAAATTTTTATGAATAATTCTACTTGTACATCAAAAAATGTATATGGGTGTACATCCTCTCACATGGGTGTGAGACCCATTTGTATAAAATATTTTTTAATTCAAGCCGGTCTCACCCTCATGTGGAGAGGGTGTACACCTCTATGTATATGGTGATGTACCATTAGCAAAATCGAATTTTTATTCACCCACAGAGGACGGTAGATCTAGACTGACAAATGCGCTTGTCAGAATAGTTGCTCTCTTTTCGTTGTTTGCTTCTCGTTTTGGAAACTTTGTCCGAGATTAATTCGAATAGAACATTTGAAGGACTTAAATTGGATTTTTTTTTTTTTTTTTGCTAAATAAGATCTTGTTTAATTTAAAATTTTAATTACATATCATAATTGATACAGTTCTCACTGAAATTAACAGATTGTTTAAAGAATAAAGATGAATTTGAAAAAAAAAAAAAAGAATATATGAAAATACCGGACAAGGAAAAGTGGATGAAATTTTCAGCAAGTTCAAATATTATTATTTAAGTTTAAATTCAAATAAACATGTCCATTAAAAAAGAAAAAAAAATAATCCTTGTAGAAGACGTGAAAATGTGTGGCACTCATAATGCTCCTAGGCCCCAAGGAATTCAATTTTCAGGATCGACTCACATAAATTCAATTTTCAGGTTGCACTCGATACAGTGCATCTGATCAAACGCAATTCGGCAATTGACAACCTCAATATACAATGTTCTCCCCCCTTCTAAATTATTCTATTCAAGAAAATTTCATTATATCCATTCAAGACGTGTACGAGATACAACACAATAATTCCGATAAATGAAGAAAAAATGATTACTCAGGAGTCTTTGACCGGACTATTAAGGATTCATTATTATAGGCAGCAATGAAGTGCCGAGAACACAATCAGAATCAAATATAACAGGTATGAGAATGAAATTGAAGAGCTAAGCATATGCATATCTTAATAGGATCTTATCAACGCCCATGAATGATAAATCATACATTGAACCGTTGAATCGGAAAAATTGGATGCTATCAGATGTTGGTTTCTTTGTATAGAACATAAACCAGAAAAACAATTTGAAGAATTGTATACACGGGACAGTGAAGTGATGGGAAAAATATCACACCAGATTACAACTCTCTACAACAAAGATTCATTTTTCACATTCATTTTATGGTGATTTAAGGATACAGTAAATATAGACCTGCTAGATTTACAAAATTCACTACAATATTATCAATTTGAAACTTCATTTTGTACATTTACATCAGAAGGGGGTTCACAATCACCTTTCTCATGCGGTTTTTTCAATTTAAGAGCACAAAGAATAATGGAATTCACCTGTTTTCTCAATAAACCATTGTCGACTAAGAAGGTCATCATCGTCGTCCTCAGCTCTTCGTCTACTGAGCTCATGTTATAATCCAGATTAGTATCTCCATTAACAGTTGAAGATGAATAATCTGAATCCTCATCTAAATGCTGCACCTAAAAAATTTACAGAGCAAGATAAGCAACTTGTGCTGGAGAGAGGTATCAAGAGAACAAAGATGAGAAAAAAAGAACTTGTATTTTAGAGGATAAAAAGGTTTGAGACAAGATCAATTGAAGAATCTCATACAGTATACAGCACAAAAATTATACTTTCCGTCCATAACAAAGCAGAGAAACAGATCCAGCTGAATTTATGCCTCAAGAAAATAATTTACAGAAATATAGTCAGCAAGTCCACTTGCTCTCAATTACAATTTCCCATCTCTTTGATGAAATGGTAGTTAAAGGAGACCTTTCCTCAAATAGACACTTAGTGCATGTTTGGTACAGAGTATTAGAATGTACTCGACAATACAATTGAGAAAATTTTAAACTTCCACCTTACTAAACACGCCACTATTATCTTTGGCTGCTGCCAAAAGAGAAATTTAAATCCAAACCCACCTTTTAATAATAAATATTGAATTCAACTATAAAAGATCAACTCATTCGTGACCAAAGGAGATAATAACGGTTCACGATAGAGGTACAGGCGCAACTTTCGGTTCAACTGTTTGCCCTTCCTTCAGAAGTGTTGGCATTTTTTCTATGCCAAATGCTCCAAAGAGTCATAATGTCAAGCTTCACAATTCCCATTCTCTTAACCAAATACATATCAAATCATATTTTTCTAATGATACACAGAAAATATGAGGATTTTAATCTAAAAGATACATTAGGGTCAACGCGTGAGATATTGAGATAGCAATAACATAAATAATCGAAGAATTAACAGTGCAAGACTCAAGGAGTACCTCCTCAATTAGAAGGCCAATATGATTGTCAGATGCGGCTATAACATCCAAAGCATTTGACCCTAATGGATTATCCACGACTAGATTATCTTCTGTTTTATGTATTACGTTGACCTGGCATTCCTGTAGCTTATTGTGAAGAATCTTGCACTTGTGTACCAGCTTCCTCCAAGAGGTTCTTGCTTGCTTAGTTCTCTCTCTCTCTCTTTGAAGGAGTTCCTGAACTCGCTCAAGTTTCAAAAAACGAGATTAGTTTCTCGAGTGACACACTCGTGCGTATGTTTCAATGAATCCATTCAATAAAAATAAAGAAAATATCTGCACCCATGTATACACATTGATATAATAGAATTAATAAATTAATATGCTGAATAATGAGTCTTTGGTTTTCGGGTCAATTTTATCTTTTCCCCTCAAAAGAGTTTTTACATTGTTGGCACAATTAACATGAGTTGTGGTAATGATACAGGAACTATAATGAAAGATAGAAAAAAGTGAATAACAATACAAGAAGCTCAGGAAACAGAACGAATATTGCAACTCCAGCAGTTAAAAAATCTTCAACTCTGCAGAATTATGGTTAGACAGTCTACAAGAAGAATTCCATGCTTTAAAATAGCAGCAAAATTATACCTCAGCCCCAGATTTTTCATCAAGTGATTGACTAAGTAGCTGCTTCAATTCTACATGAGAACTTCTTAGAGATTTAACTTCTTTTACAAGAACTTTAATATCAGCTTTTGACTTCACTTCCAGTTCTTGATGTTGCTTCAACAATTCTTCAAGCTGTTGTTTGGTGGAATCCAAGTCCTGCTGCAATGCATCTTTCTCTTGATTGATGGACGCTTTAGTTGATACTGTACCTAGATTTTGGCCCTGGAAGGAGTTCCACATTGATCTGAAATCAATTGAACTGAAATAATAATCAGATAACATGTGAATAAAAGTGTATATAGAAAACCTGTTGAGAGTTCTTCAATTCCATTTCTATTGACTTCCGCCGAAGTTCTTCCATATCCCATTGCATTTGGGTAACTCTTTCCCTTTCAATCAAGATAGCTTGTTCTAGATTCTCTTTACTTTTTTGTTTAGTAGTTTCAAGGTCCACTTCCAAATCCTTCACCTGGAGAAATAGTTAAAGGGCCAGCCTCATATTTAGCTGCAACCATAAGATGATGCGGAATCATACAGGCATTGGGCAGCAAAGGTGTCATCGTAAGTAAAGGAAATTGTATTCTTCAAATCCATAAATGGGCTTACATCATTACTGAAAACAATATTTATAAATATTTATGTTGTTAGCCAGTCCCCAAATCTTTGAGCCAGACTGGACCGTCAGGTCCACATTTAATATGTTTGACCCGTTTAAATTATAATTTCAGCTTTGCCAAACATGTTCTAAGAATGGTTACCACTAGATACCCAACATTTTTCAAATTTGATAAGTAAATCTTTATACCAAATGGGACAAAATCCATGTACAGAATCAGTTTACTTACAGAGTCATAAACTTTAACTAAATTTACTTATTATTTGGCTGAAATCCAAGAAATTACTGCCCAAAATATAACCAAAATTATGTGCTTATAATTTATTTTCCTTTTCCAGCCACAAAATGTTTGAGCTCAAGACTAAGCCCCTGTTTGGTTTTGATAAAAATCAGATTTTTTTAGTAGATTTTTATAAAAATAGATCGAATGTGTGATTGAAAAGTTGATAAAAGTCGTGGGTCACATGAAATCTGTGGTTGAAAATGAATTTTGAAAAAAAAAAATGAGTTTTAAGAAATGGGGGCCAAACAGGGGCAAAATCTTTACTTGCATGCAACCAACTAATCTCTAAGTCTGCCTATCTTCCCCCCATGTGGGGCATCTTTCCGGAGCAGAATCATAGTTAAAGCTCACTCCTAGAACTGACTTGTTTGCCTTGGCACATTGTAGAAGAAGATAATTTAATTTGTCAACCAAAAGAAGAGCAAAGCGCCATGACATTTTCCTTTCCCATGCCATACATCTACATTTTCTGCATTTTCAATTTGTGTTTCCTACACTTTCTTACGTTCTACACTAAAAGTAATCTCATCATTTCTTTGGGTCATTTCTTCACGTTCTTCTAATTCTTTTATTTGTTAGGATAAAATACTTTACATGATTTGCTTTGCTTTCCTTCATTTCAAGCTTTATTAACTCCAGAAATATATCAATTCTCAACAATAGTCCTGATCATGAGTTTGAAACAACTATGAAATGAAATAGCACCAAGATAATAGTTACAGTGTTTCCCTACCTTTGAAGCGAGATAGTCTTTCACGGCAATTTCTTGATTTAACCTTGATATGAGATCCTCCATGTCAGTTTTAGCTGTGACCAACCTCCGTTGCATTAACATAACTACCCTGTTCATTTTCTGGCGCTGATCAGTTGGGAGAACCAGTTGTACATCATCCGGAAGCTGAAAATCTGTATTTCCAAGAGTTCCATTGTTTCTCGAGGCCTCAGCCCCACTGTAATTGTCAACAGGCACATATCCATTTGAACTAGCAATTCCTAAATTCGACAATTCGCTGCCCCTCTGAGAACTCCTGTCACTTTCAATACTCTCACTTGAGACTTTACGAGCATGAAGACCCACGGTACCATGCTCTGGCTGTGAAAGAAGTTCCAACATATCCCCAGTATGATGAGAGATTTTAGAAGAACCACCATTGCTAGTATTGTTTACCACATTATTATGAATCTCTTTGGCATACAGTTTATGTTTCGGAAGACCTTCAAGTTGCTCTAAAATAGCCTGTCCCATAGACAAACCCTCGTCTATATTCGACATGCCATACTTAACAAACTTATCTATTGGACTTGTTAAGTCATCATCCAGTGATAGATCCTCTGTCCCAACTTCAGAATTATCCTTTCCAAGGTTCGGAGTTCCGATCTCAGATGTCTCATAAGCAGTATCACTACCATAATCTGACGTCAGTGAACTACCAGCTACCACAGACAAGCTCGAATTTGGATGAAACTGAAGTGATGGAACTGCAGAAGTCACTGTAATATTTGAATCTGGACTGTTCTGCCCATCATCTTGGAATGCTGAACAAGAATTGTAACAAAGAGATTTAGAACAGGACAAAATGAATGTCAATAAAATGATAGAACTCGAGATCAAGGTGTTAACTGAAGTCAGATGACCAATTTACATAATGTGGAATGATTTCGAGAGCAAAACATGAGCATTGCTAACACACATACATGATCTAGCAGAAGCTTCCAGTTCAAGGAAGGATGCAACTGCTGCACTTCTTGATAAGTCAATGTCTGATAGCAATCTTGCCATCCATTCCTCCAAAGAATTCCGTCTCTGCAACAGATGTAAGCCTTTTGATAACCTTAAGTCTCAACAAAAATCAGAGAAGCAGAACTATGACTAACAGGTATGCAATCTCTATGCATCAGATGAAATGCAAAGTTCACCAATTGACAAAAGAAAGAAAATAAGCCAAATTGTAGTTCTCATAAGTTCCACTCAAGTTAATAATCTACAGAGATCAAATTGCACATCAACACAACTGTCAATGGCCACAACCAAGCTGACAGTGAGATCTAGTATAACTAATGAAGCGTTAAGACATAGAATTTTCCTTATCCATGTTCAGAAAAAACTTTTCTAAGAGAGATTACACCAGAAACTAAGTATAATAAGGTCTTCAATCTACAATAACATCAAATATGTATAGTGTCAAATAATCTTTTTACCTCTTCCAACATTGCTCTAGTTTTCATTCGCAAGAGTCCCTTTGGGGGGGCTGGTGGAAGGTTCTTCCGTGGAAATGCTCTTTTAAGCTGTAAGAGAAAACTTTCATAAGACAATGAACATGCATGCTCAGTCAACTCTAACGAACATATCAGTTTACATGTTTCCTTCCATATTGCATAAATGCAGAGTTAAAAGAAAATAAAAATTGGGACACTTACTGCAGCATGCAGCTTCAAGAAATCATTAAATCTTCTTAATACAGTCCTTGAGGTTGTAATTCCCACCGGTGATTGTATGCCGACCACTACCCTGTAAAACTGCCACTTCAGAACATTAATATGGTGGAAACTACTTCATAAAGTAATGTAAAACTACAGGAAGATAAGAGAAGGTTTAGTAATAACTTAAAGAATAGAGAAACAGATCCTCTCAGGGATAGTGTCAGGGACACTCATTATATGGTCAAAACAAAAGAGGGAAAAGACGAAATAATATTCACCCTCTCAAGTAAAAGAGATGCTAGAAAGCATCAACTCACAAAGTCTATAGAACTTAAATTACTACCGAAATGGACTTTCTCAAGAAATCATCATACTCATTAATGAAACCACACTTAATCCAATATAAGATTCACAATTCAGCTCCAACTCTCCACGCAAATATAAGTCCAAATCCGGAGTTCAGCACCGAACTGTATAAAACTCTTTACAAAAGACCATTTTTCCATCCAAGAATCAAAAGCACATTATTAACAATTAAGACAGTGAAACCAACAACAATGCAGAAGCCCCTTATACGTATACTCAGTACGTAATTCTTCAACTACTCTTGTCATTTAAGCACGCCGTCTATTAGCTGTCCTCATGTCAGCTCATAAGAATAAAATAAGGGGAACATCACATAGTGATATACTTCAGAAAAAATGATTGAACCAAGAAGTCAAATATTATCTCAGCTCCCAAGTCCTGTTCACATATTGCAATTAGCATGCAATCAACCACTAGATTATCTCACTTTAAGCTAGTAAGGTACATAAATTAGCATATAAATAATATTTCAAACAGAGGCCTCCACTTAATACCCCCAAGTGAGTAGTCAAGAAATTTGGTTAATTTTTGCCTTATTACTTTGCCAAATTAGAAATAAATATGGATCTAGATGGAAATCATAGACAAAAAAAAATTAACTGACTGAGGATCAAAACTTCCAGAGACTCCAACTAAGGTACCGTGCATAAACACTTAAGGAAAAGCTCATTCTCCAGAGACCAGAACTATACTTGATGGTTAGAGCATATAGCCAATATGATGAAATATATTGCCACAAAAGCATTTAAATACATCTTAAAATGCAGATATAATCAAAACACCGAAGAATGCTCATTCTACAGAGACTGATATCATTTTTATCAAGTGTTCCATACTCAGTAATAAGGGCCATAATGCCTACAGTGGTATAATATGCCAATTGAGTAGCTAACATATACTGGAACCTACAATAGATATAAGAAAATACATTCAATAAGATCAGGCTCACATGTACTCCATGCTTTAATATTGAAACAGTTGGTCAGTGTGATATTAAGGGTTTATTTGAGCCCCATTTTTTGGGAGAATAAATTTGCAATAGTGATTTTTTTGGATAATGTGTGGTTAAAAAGTATGGAAAAATTTTTGGTTTACATGTAAAATCATTTTATTGGGAGAATGGGTGGTTAAAAATGATTTGGAGAAAAATGAGTATTTAAAGAATGGGGCTCAAACAAGGGCTAAATGTTTCGCCATTGGTTTGCACTCACTTACTGGTAGCTAAGAAAGTCATTACAAACTTAGTTTTCTGTGAAATTATGATTCCAATCATACAATAAAAAGAGAAGATGATGCCGTATCGCACTACACAGAATAAGAGGAACTTCTTACTGTTCACTTCCACATGTTCTCCATTCGGAAACAAAACACATAAGAGCTGATTGATTAGTAATAAAAAGAAATTCATGAACACTACCTCCATCTTTAATTTTTCGAATCAATTCATGTATAATAAAAATAAGATTTAGGTGCCGAAGCATGTTACTTAACATTCATAAACATTCACATTAAATGAACATTTAAATTACCACTATAGGGTCTGAATCTCTTGACTTTGCAAGGACAACCCAGGATGGTACTGTAACACAGTAACTCCAACCTGTGCGAGGATCATGAGGCCAAACAGTTTCCCTCCCTGCCTGTGAAGTATGTGTAAGATGTCAATACAAACAACAATCTTATTAGGGCTATTGTTTGCCAACAAGTAAAAGAATCCCAGCATTGAATAAAAATGAAGTTTGCCTACAAATGAATTAATAATTAACAAAGAGCAATTTAATTTTCAACTCAGACGAATATTTGATAAAATTCTCAGTTAGTGATTAAGCAGCTGTGTCAGATTAAATAAGGCATCAAAAAGTTCGAATAACAACGAAGAACAATCACCAGAATTTAAGTATTAACAAGATAGCACCCCCAAAAATTTGAACTTGTAAATTCAGGACTCTACAACTTAAGAATCAGAACTCGAGTTCTTAATCAGATTTTCTTGACCCAATTTGCAGTCAAATTCAGAATTTCCGAGTTAAATAGTGAACTCAATTATCACGAATCAAAAAATCAGAATAAACTATCACAGAGCTAAAGACTGGAAATTTTTCAATCTAAGTGTCCATAATACTTGAATAAGGATCGTGCTAAAATATTTCACTTGAAATTGCAATACTTAAGTCTACAGTAGACCAAAAATCATTTTCCATTGAGAATAAGTGGCATGAAAATTGAGGGTTTACACTCGTCAAGCTAAAACCTTGAAGATTAAAGAGCTGACCACACAATATAAAATTATGGATCTATATACAAGTATGCTAAACATATCACAAAGAATTCCAATTTTATCGGAAGCCCAAATACATCCGATAGATCGATCGGCTATCAAATAAAAGCCAAATTCCTTAAAATTCAAATGGAAACTTATCAATCAAGAACAAAAATTAATCAAAAAACATACCCAGTGACGAGGGGGAGGGCTCCAATCCATACCCAAAGGCAAAGGCGAAGTCCCATCGTGCCTGTGCTGCGGTGAGCTCATCTCCCCACCGTTAGATGCTCTATACTTCTATTCAAAAACGATCACTGTCTTATCGATTAGTTCCCTATGGAGATAAATCTGTATACACGTATAAACAAAAAAAATGTACAATTCAGTACGAATTTAAAGAGGGGGAAATAAAGGGGCTCTTGAGGGATCGGTGGGTGAGCAGGTGGTGGCGCGTGGTAATAAAGGGGGCACCGGACCTGATTCCGTGATTTCTGTCTTTTACTTGGCTTCAGCACCTACGTTACAGAACTTCAGATTCCTCTTAAAGTCGTTTTGCGATAAAAAGCGATTCTAGTTCAAGAGTGGTGATGACTAGAGAAACCAGGATAGGCAATGCACGGTCTTACCTAGTCGGTTTGAACCACCGGCCTAGACTGTAATAGATTTGGCTCGTACAATAGTCGGTCATTCGAGTATAAATATAATGCACGTTTGCTTAGTTTATATTTAATAGTTTTGTTTTAAAATTAATTTGTTATTAATAAAGATGTAATTGTTTTGGTTAATTAAATAATTAATGAAATAATGTTTATGTAATTGATAAATAATTAGATGTGTGATTTTGATGTTGTGATATAAGTTGGTGAGATCGAAGAAAATAAGCAAAAGTTGACAAATTTGGAGAAATGACTAAA
>CAIGRT010066563.1:0-10681 GCA_903798405.1 Fraxinus platypoda | reverse complement strand
AGGTGGAAGAAAGGAGGTGGAGGTAGAGACTTCAATTCCAAATTCTCCTCCTTCCTTGACTTCTCAAATCTTAACCAAGAAGAAAGCATGCCAATCATCCTTTAAGCTACCAACATTGACTAAATGAGGCAAATATCTAACACATTCTGACATTTATGGGCCAATAAATCCAACATCTAATTGGAGGTAAACGGTAACTTCATTGACGATTAAAGTCGAAAAATATGGGTTTATTTTCTCCAAAAATAAAAAATAAAAAAAAATCTGAAGCTTTTATAGCATTTAAAAATTATAAAGTGGTTGTAGAGAAAGAAGCATGCAGCGCAATATGGGTACTTCGCACAGATCGATGAGATGAATATAACTCACATGAATTTCAGAATTTGCAAATATTTGTGAGGCAAATGGCATCAAAAGGCAACTCACTGCATCCTATACAACTAAACAAAACGATTTGTGCACGAGGAAGAATCGGACAATATTAAATATGGTGCGAAGCCTTTTGACGAAGAGTGGTATTCCAATTTTTCTTTTCTTTTTTTGACCTGAAAGTGGTAAATTGGAGTATGTATATTTAGAACAGAAGTCCTACATTTTCTGTTCAAAATATGACGCCAGAAGAACCTTGGAATGGACATAAACTAAGAGTGTGTTTGGTAGGAATTTTTGGGGGAATAATTGATTTTTGAATAGTGATATGATGGGAAATGTGTGGTTGAAAAAGAAGAAAAAAGTATTGATGTGATGGAAAATATTATTTTATTGAAGAATGTGTGGTTGAAAATGAGAATTGATTATCTTCTGTACCAAACAGGCTCTAAGTGTTGTCAATTCAAATTATTTGGTTACATCGCTTATGACCATATCCCATATGAGAAGAAGAAGGCACGATGACAAAGGAGAAAAATGTAATTTTCTTGGTGTTTATGAACAATCCAAACCTTTCAAGCTATAGAATCCTATCACCAAGAAAACCATCATTAGTCGGGATCTGATTTTTGATGAAGAAAAGTGTTGGGCGTGGGAAGATAATAGTGTCAAGCAGCAAATACCCGACAAACTTTGATGGTGATGAAGAAGAGAAAAACCAGCAATCTATAGAAAATGACAAACCGATTTCGGCAATCATTCAAAGTAGTCCAATTGATCCTCAGAGCTCACCTAAAGCTGAAGCAAATTGTGAACGACCTAAATGTAGTAAAAAAAAAATGGCCTGCATGGATAACAGATTGTGAGGTAACTGGAGTTGATCAATCTTGTAGCCTTTGAAGAAGCTGTCAAATTCCAGTTTTGGTAAATTTTCCATCCATCCATACAACAAATCCACAAATAAAGTAAAAAAAACAGAAGAAATTCACTGTACGAAAGCAAATGTTCACAAAGAAACCTTAACAATACGGTTTCACTGGAAGAAATACGATAATCGGTAGTCAAACCTCAACTAGACGGCAATACCCATGAGCATTACCACCTCGACCCATTTTCTCCCTCTATTTTCTCTCTCTAGACAACATTCTTCTTAAAGATGCGATTTTTCTTTTTCTTCTCGCGCGATTTTGGGAGCTGGTAGGAGAGGACATTTAGCGCTTTCATCTGTCATAATTTGTCTTATTTCACAATTTAGCCCCTCAAGTTTTTATTATTATACTAAGACTAAGAGAGCCCTCTATTTTCCACACTTCTTCAACTTCCTATTTTTCAACAAAATTTATCATGCATGTAGCCTATGAAAATTTTCCCATATACAAATGCAAAGCGATTCGAACCAAACTAGACTCCACATGTCGTCTTCAATCAGTTCGAGACACTAATATTCTATGATCACGTATTAATTCGAACGTTTGACACATTTTAACAAAATTAGTCTTTTAAGATGAAATCTCAAAACTCGATATAACATCAAAGCAAATTAAGAGTCTGTTTGGAGCTCATTTTTAAGCCAGAAGAATGCATTTTATTACCGTTATTGTACCAAAATCAGCCCTTTTTTTTTTACTTTCCTCTCACAGCTGAGACCCACTTAGAAAATCGACGGTCATTTTTTTCTATTAATGAGTTGCAAAATGAGCTCCAAACATGGGCTAAGTTCTGTCCAATTGTCAATCACTTTATTTCTCAAATGAGCCGACAGTTTATACGAGCACATTAAAATAAATTAAATAAATATTCGATATATATTGACTTGGATTATTCTTCATAACAGAATTAATTTATAAGATGACACTTTAAATGATTAAGCAAATATATTAAATGCGAGTAATTTATTGGTACCTTGTTCATTTTTCTTAATTACCAACCTGAATATTTTCAAGTATAGTAATTTTAAGAATTTTTTTTTACTAATAATCCGCAACTTATTGTCCGAGTAGAAGTTGCATGCAATTTTAGATAAATCATCACTTTCATGTGTTCGGAATTAGATTCTATTTCTCAACATAGCCCATGTTTGAGCCACATTATATTTTTCATTCTCATTCTTCTACTCATTTTTAACCACACATTCTTCAATAAAATAATATTTTTTATCACATCAATAACTCGTCCTTCTTTTTCAATCACATATTCCCCATCACATCAACCAAAAAAATGCATTCTCTCCACAAAAATGCCTACCAAACAGGAGCTTAGATCTGTACATAGAAATAAGCCACGTGTACGTTTATTAGCGTACATGACACCTTCTGTCATTATGGATTAAACGCACAACTAAATTTGAAGGACTATCATGCGCCTTTTTAATAATTTAAGATCAACTTGCTAGTCAGGTAATACATTGAGGGTCTCGAGAGAGAAATGCACCAATTAAGGTGACAAGGATATTTCGGTTCCTTTTTAAACTACTTATAAAACAAGTGGGTCCCATCTTCATTTACCCATAACCCTAATTTCTAGGAATTATTAGCCTAAATTGTACGGCTAAAACACTACTTTCTCTCTATACCAGTCCTTAAATGGCAGATTCTCTCTCATCTTTGCTGCTTGTCTCACCCCCGCAATTACTTACTTTTTCGAACTTTTTTTCTTTCTCACAAGCATTCCCTGAAAAAGGAGAATAAAGGCCTAGGGTTTCTACTTTTCCCACATTATCCAAACATCAATTTGCTCAACATTTAGCTTAGGAATCAGCTCGGATTTTGGTGCCGTTGGTCTAACTTTCTTGCCGTGTTGCAATTTTCTATTTATAATTTTTGGCTTTTATGTGATTTGTGAGCTGTTTGAAGCTGGGGTTTTGAAGGGAGATTCTTCTAGGGGATATTATTGGGGTCAAAAAAGTTGAAAATGNGAAACGTACATGTGAAGCAATTTAGTTTTTTTTTTTTTTTTTGGTCAGTTGTACACTGATTTCCCAACTGTGGAGTTCAGTTCATCAAATGCTAGCTTTAGCTGAGTCAACACGGATTTTCTGGATCTTTTACGAACTTTATATATGCCATTTCTTGCCCGGTATCTGTGAATTCATTAACTGGGATTGTTACTCGTGGCAGTAGATAGTGGAAATTAAGTTAGATAAAAAGCTTGCTTTATAAATATGGAACTTTGACTTAGCACTATGCTTTTGGGGATATGAATTTATCCCAGCTCTGGTTAAAGGCTATCAATAGCAGAATTTAGGGAATATTGATGAAAAATTGAGTTTTTAGTGTGGGATTTGGTCTTTATGAATTTATGTTGTAGCTGATTAGTGATCAGGGTTTTGAAGGGTTGTTTAAGTGATGGAGGATATTGGGTTGTTTGATCAAGGATGGAAATGGTTGCAATCAAAGGATTGTTACTCTGTAGCGAGAACAACTGTGAGCTGTTTGAGGGACAAGATGGGGATATTTATGGAACGACATTGGCCCATGGTTTGCTGTGGCTGTGCTAGATTTGGGATAGGTCTGCTGTTCTTGTTGGTTTACTGGAAGAATTGTTTCATTACTGGCTTCCAGTCGTTTATTGGGCTGGGTTCAGCAGCTCTGCTTGTCATTATGTGGAGTTTCTTTCTCAGCTTGACATCAATGTGGTGTCTCCTGTATGTGCTTCTTAGTATGGTATGCCTTTGAGTCTTTCTGATTCTTGTCTTTGGAACTTTTTTTCTCACTTTGTTACTTATTTCCTTCCACTGCAATTTTAAAATAGCAGGATCCGCTTTTGCATTACATGATGTTGCCAGGACTTGATTAGTCTTAATTTTCGTGCTTTGGTTCGAGTACTTGACAAATTCCACGGGGCAACCACTGTACCATAATTTTTGGATAAAATATGAAAATGTCTAAGATAACGTAAATTTATGTAATACAGAATTAAAGATTCCAAGAAACGTTGCATTTGCTATTATTCAATAGTAAATTTGGTAGATAAAATGACGAAGTTAAAAAATAAGATCCTTTGCTAGTACGGTTCAATTTAAATGTCACTGGTTGGAAGCTTTTTATATAATTTTTTGAATTAGTTGTTATTCATGCTTCACAATACTGCTTCTGCTATCACCACAGTTCCAAATCATGGTATTGGTGGCCATCTTGGAGTGGGACTGTTCCATATTGGACATGGCATATGTGATCTGTTTTGGCTGATGTGCTCTAGAGAGTTAAGAGCCATGAATTGTTTTTTGGAAAATAATGCATGAAGGAGAAAAACCTGAAACAAAACCTTATATTAAGTAAGACAACATAAGATTGATTAACATGTCACACAATATGTAAATGGCATGTGCTGGTGCTACTATGTGGGTGTTTGACACCCATTTTAGTAGAAAAATGTGTTTTTGAATAGTGATTGATGTAAGAATGTGTGGTTAAAAAGTAAGGAGAATTTTTAGGTTTATGTGTAATATTATTTTATTGATAGAATGTGTGGTTGAAATGAAGAAAGAGAAAAAGAATGAGAATGAGAAAAAAATGGGTGCTAAACAGGGGCTAAATTATAGAAGAATACAACTCGCAACTGAATTTGAGAAATATAGTACTTATTCGGATTCTCCAACTATATAAATAAAATTAAGGGGGTGTTTGACACCCATTTTAGTAGAAAAATGTGTTTTTGAATAGTGATTGATGTAAGAATGTGTGGTTAAAAAGTAAGGAGAATTTTTAGGTTTATGTGTAATATTATTTTATTGATAGAATGTGTGGTTGAAATGAAGAAAGAGAAAAATAATGAGAAAGAAATGGGTGCCAAACGGGGGCTATATGTTTTCTACTAATCTAAAAGGAAGATAATGAGTCCAATATGATTCTAGTGAACTTTACCATATTAAATAGGACAGAAACTATCTTGCATATGAGTATCTCCTTTGTTGAACAAAGAAAACATCCTGCATACTGCAGCATCCATTTCTCACCTTGTTGAAGTAAAAAACCATACGGAAATTAGAGAAGCAATAAACATCTTTTTATTTATTAAAAGCAGAGCACCCAATTCATTCTAATTTAGAAAAGAAGTTTTGTATAGTTTTGCCCTTGAGCTTTTCAGAACTACAATACATCAGTTTCAGCTGTTCTCAAAGATGTTTGTTTCATTAACATGCTATCCAATTCATTCTAGATGTTGTATAAATTTATTTTCTAGAACACCCCCTATGACGAGCCCTGTGTAGCGATTATATTGGCTGGTGCAGTTCGGATAGAAAATTTATTTTGCATTGTATAGCTGACTTCAAAGTGGACACTGTAAATACTTTTCATGAGCCTTGTCCAATCATTACGATTGCATGGTATGATTTATTCTTATACTTAAATATGATTTTTTTCTTTTAAATGTTAGTTGGGTTCTGCATTCCTTTTATTTATTTATTTATGTTAGCATGAATTTATTTGATGTGCTGGAGAATTTTATCCTATATTCGTAATCATTTTCAAAGAAATGGATGCTCCTGCTGAAGTTATTATAAAGTCTCTCATTTAGCACGTTGAGAATCATTCTAATAGTTCCATATATGTTTCCAGGGAGCTGCTGGGGTTGCAGTTAAGTATTTAGGCTACACTCCTGGACTTTATATTGTGGGTTTGTTTGCCATTTTAATTTTGTGGATGTATGCTAACCTTTGGACAATGGGTACGTTATTCATACTTGGAGGTAAATTGCTGTTCTCTTCTTTTAATTAATATGCTTGCACTTTTGGCATATTGTGTATTATAACAAAAATTATGATAGTAAGGATTTCACTAACGCATGAAGGATGAAAAATATAAGTTTTGGATTTTAGGCAAGTGGTTTCTGTGCACCATCCACCTATTTGTCATCTTACTCTTATTTTAGCTTATCTTAATTTTACGATTGAATGTTGAGAATTTTTGTGTTTCTTTTGATTTACATTTTACAAGTATGTCTCTTGCAAGCTATTCAAATTGAATAATTTAAAATTTAAAATTTTTAAAATAATTTTTGGGTAAATAGCACTAGGGTCCTGAACTTTTGAAACCTTGTGACGATGGGATCCGAAATTTTAATTTCTAGCACCCGAGGCCCCAAACCTTTCAAATGAAAGCGTCCGAGGTCCTTTTGTGACGAAAAACTGTGAGTTAGACCGATAAAAAGTCAAATTTCGAGGAAAATGACTATTGTACCCATAGTTTGATTTGAAACATATAAATAAAGTAAAAAAGGGAAAAGAACAAAACAAAAGAATAAAAAGATAAGAAGAAACCAACATTAAAGAAAAATAATAAAAAAAAAAATTTGAAACAAACCCAACCCCAACCCCAACCCGACACATCCCCTCTCCTCCCCGTGTATCCTGGGGATATCCTCTTGGGGCGGCAGCTGCGAAAAACAGGAGGAAATTCCCATCTCTCATATACATCCACCCTCCTCTTGCCATCTTCTTTTTCTCTCCTTGAGCTTCTCCTCCATCCATCATAACTCTCTCTCTAAAACTATATAGCTCCTAAGGTAATTGCGGTGGATTGTAACTAGGTAACTGATGTTTAGAGTGCTGGAGCTATTCTTACATTCTACTTAGTAGAATGCCTTTCCTTTGGTGGAAATCCAAATCAAATATCTTTGATGATTAACGACCTGCATCACATTTATTGGTGGGTCTGACAAAACCCCTGAAATGTTGCCCATGCTTTCTCCTCTTGAAAAAGCTTGTGCAAGGATGAACCTGACTGCATGCATGACATCTTGCTTAAGATAGCTACATAGATGAAAATGGTATAGTTACCTGGGTGAGCTGATTTCTTTTCTTCGATTTTTCACGACCAATTTTGCAAATCTCTCTTCTAATTGTATATCTTCATTTCCCTTTTTGGGGTTTTTTCCCCCGGTTTGTGAGGCCAAGGAGATTTTCCCCTTGTTTTCACTATCGCCAAAGCAAAACCAGAGGGAAATGCCCTTGGTTACACGGGAAAGGGGTGGGGGTAGGTTGCTTTTTCAATTTTTACTTTTCATTTTCTTAATTCTTTATTTTTTTGGTTGTTCTATTCTTTTGTTTTGTTCTTTCGTCTTTTATTTATCCATTTTAAATCAAATTAAGGGTAAAATGATCATATTACTCAAAAATCAACTTTTTAACTATCAAATCAACTGTTTCCGTAACAAAAAGACTTTGAGCGCAGATATTTGAAATTTTTTTGACCCTAGGTGCTAGAAATCAAAGGTTTGGGACCCTGTCATCACAAGGTTAGAAGATTCAGGACCCCTAGTGATATTTACCCATAATTTTCTGAAGATCCTGAAGAATAAATCATGGAGTGATCTCCACGCTGCCAAGTGGTTAAAAAACCTCTTACAATTTCCTTATTCGCTACTTCAGAAAGTTTGATTTCAGACTTGTCAGTAACATGTTTTTCTTATATCCTGAATGTTTTTCTTGCCATTCCTGTTCACACCATTGTCTTTTTGTAATCACAGGTTACTTATTTTCCTTAAATCATGCACAGTTGGTGGTATTCATGGTAACAATTTATTCTCTTTATTATGTCGAAGTTCAAGCTGGGTGGCTTGGAGTTCTTCTCTCAATTAATCTCGCATTCCTGTCAAATGATGTACTGAGCTGCTTGATCCAGTGGTGCGATAATTTAAGTGAACGCACGAACTTTGAGGAGCATGAGGAATCTGAGTCATTCACAGAAAATTTCTCCACGGATTATGAATATTCAACTGGTACTGATGAAGAAGAGAAGTTGTACTCGTGTAAATCATCCAGCAAACTTGTTAAAACTTTGTCTTTTGTTGAAAAACTTGAGGAGTCTGCTGCTAAGCATGTGGTCAAAGAAGAGGTGAATTCAATAAGTGAGATGAAGCGAATTTTAAGCAGTACTGATCACTATGAAGCATTAGGATTTCCCCGTCAGAATAAAGTCGATGTTATGTTGTTGAAAAAGGAGTACCGCAAAAAGGTATGCTTAGTTTGACTCTGCCACAGCAACCATTTATCTTGTCTTTGCTTGCATATGCTGCATTTGGGCACAAAATACTCTAGGTGTCTTTTCTAAAATTGGGGGCTCAGAAATTAGTATTTGATATGATGCAGATAGGCAAGTGCTAATTTTAACTTGCCAATGAAATGAAGTGGTTAATGACTAGGGAGACAATCCCCAACTCATCTACTTAACAAAATGTTTAAAAATTGAGGTCATGTAAGTCCGTATTTAATGAGTTACACCTGAAATTTAGAAGGGGATTTTTTTGGCAGCAAGCAATGGCTTAAATTTTACAAGTCGTGTGCAGTGAAGCCACTTCACTCATTGCATTGAGAACAGCAGCCTATTGCCCAGATAATCTATACGATATAACTTTTAAATGGCATGCCAAAGAGAATTAAATTCTCTCTATGTACTCGCTTGACTTTCTCTCCATCCTTGATCTTTTCTATTGTAAATCTGTCATTGAAGGACCTTAGCATACTGCCAGTTGTGGAAATTAGTTTCTTGTTTCATGGTTGAATGGTGACTGACGTGTTAGAAGTGGTTTCATTTGTTTTTTTCCTGAACCGAATATACTTCTTCTCGGACCTATAAAGATATTCAATGATGTGTATGTGGGGAACTAGAAAAGTGCAGCTAAATTTCTGAAGTTGAAGTCTTGAAGTTATTGTGTGTGGTGATCGGTATTTTTGAGATACGTTCTGCTGGAATCTTCTGTTCAGTAGACTTAGTTTTTGCATATGTTGTTTAGGCCATGCTTGTGCACCCTGACAAAAACATGGGAAGTCCACTGGCAAGTGAGTCCTTTAAGAAACTTCAATGCGCATACGAGGTATCTGTCAATTTCTCAATTTTTCAAGTGTTGTGGCTATTTCTTAAATGTCTGAGATAGGAGTGGTGGCTCTGGTGTTCAATTGCCACTTACATAGGCATTAATTATCAGGTTCTTTCTGACACGGTGAAGAAAAAGGACTATGACGAGAAACTCAGGAAGGAAGAATCTAAGAGTGTAATGCAGAAATCACCTAGCACTTCACATCAGGTAAAAATATATGGCCAGTCCATCTTAGCTGAAATTGTTCGTAAGTTCATGATTTGCATTATTATTATGAGGAAAGAAGTTTTTAACTTCTACTTATACGAGTCTAGAAAAACATGTTTTGGAGCAACCAGGATATTTTCTGTTCCAGATGTACTTTTTGTGGAATTGTATAACATTTTGTAGTTAAGAACGTGGATGATCATCCTTGTGATCTTATATAGCTACTGTCTCAAGTAAATGTAAGGTGCAACTTAAATTGAACAAGAGAGTTTATAATTGTCTTCACTAAAGTAGTTTTTGAACACATCTATGGATTTTTTAAAATGGCAATCTATATTTTCATGAATCAGCATGTATGTTTTGATAATGCACTCCTTGTGTATTATCTTTTGATCTTATTTATAAAATTGCGTGATTACCTATCAAAAAAAAAAAAAGTATTTTCATGAATCAGCCTTTACAATCTGCTTGTTTGCTGAAGGTACATAGAATGTATTAGATCAACTTTGCTTATTGTATTCAAATATATAAACTCGCTTAGAACATTGATTTCTGTAACTCCATTATGAGCAGGATACTACTGACTTTTGTTCTGAGGAGTCAAGGTGCATACAGTGCACAAAGTGTGGCAATTCACATGTCTGGGTCTGCACCAATAGGACAAAGGCCAAAGCAAGATGGTGTCAGGTTAGACTTCTTTCTAGGAGGTGGTAAAAATGTCCTTAGCTTGTGTGGTCTATGCATACTGATTGATGACATTTCTTATGTAGGATTGCTGTCAATATCATCAAGCCAAAGATGGTGATGGATGGGTTGAGTACAAAGGATCATTAGTGTTTAATCAACCTGAAAAGGTATACCTCATTCACACGAGCGGATGGTTTCATTGCTTTTGATGTGTGCTTTTGATGTGTTTGAAGTTGAAACAAATGTTTCAAATGCCATGTTAATATTTGGATTTAATTATATGTTGCATGTTAAAGGTACTTAAACTGCTCCTGACACGTAAGTGTTGTAGTGAGGAGTTTAAAGTACTGTTAGGAGTCACCAGGTCAATTAGGAAATCTGTGACTTATGGACTTTGGGGGCTTCTAAGCCTATTGATCTTAAGTGAGCATGAATCAGCATGCACTTGCTTTAAATTTTATATAACGACTTTGTTGTAAAGATTTTAAGAAGTATGCTTTGCCATCGCTGAATTATACTTTTGACTACAAGCTTCTTCACAACACCGAAAATTCTGTCCTACAACCTAATGTTTCCATGAAGTCTCTCTCTCTCTCTCTCT
>CAIGRT010066545.1:0-17533 GCA_903798405.1 Fraxinus platypoda | reverse complement strand
CCAGCTGTAATACTATGATGATATACATTAGATCATCTCCCAAATTATATCATCATAGTATTACAGCTGGAGAGGATCTAATGTATATTGTCAGATAGGCTCGTTACATCTTATATACTTGATGCACTTTGGTGGCAAACTAGTTGTACACGCTTGGTGTACATCAAGTTTGACACTCCAAGTATTATCAAAATCTGTGATATTGATTGTTAAAGTGTTTTGAAGATCAATATCTAAAAAATATCACCTCACAAGAATGTCAAACTTATGTAAAATTTAGTATACATGTAGTTTGATTGTATAATTTAAATCTAACCGTCTGTGTATCAAATGTCGTCAACAATGTGCCATCAGTAGGGCAACAATAAAATATATACTAGTATAAATCCATTTCTTTTTTGGTCAAAATTAAAAATAATATTTATCTAACACCACTGGTGCTGAATCACCATTCTACGTGACATGAAGGTGGTGTTAAATAATAAATCCATTTAATTGGATCTATCATATCTTGTCACGTACGATGAATATCGATGTTATGTAGTATGACTCGAAAATTGATAGAAATGAATTGATCATGTTAATTATTGACTGCTAAATGAATTATCACTATTGAGTACCAAGATGCATGCATGGTACCGACTAATAATTAGTAAAAGATTAAATCCATAAAATTTTAAAACAAAAATGTCAAACATTGCATGAGAACGTATGGACTAAAGTAATTTTGAATCTCCTGTTGACTCTATGCCCATAGAATATAATAAATTCTTTTGTAAATTGATGACTATAGTTTTTTTTTCTAATTTTTTTGGTTACTTCTCTAATTTCAATTAAAAAAATTATTTATTTATTTTTTGTTTAAGCTCGTATTTTTAATTAATAATACAATACTTACACTGATTAATTATTTTTAGAATCTTAAAAATCCTAATAAAAATCATTTTCAAACACTCATTCTCAATAAAATAATTTTGTAATGGATTTATAATTTTTTTCCTACTTTTTAATCACATATTCTAAAAAATTATTATTTTTCACAAAATTTATTTTTAAAAGATTTGTATCAAACGGGCCTTAAAGTTTCCACGACAAACCTTCGATGTGATTTATATATGCCACGTCATTCAAATTACACGTCAGAATCACCTGACATGATAATTATTGTTTGAAAAATGAAAAAGAGTCCCAATTTCTAATCTAAGAAGAAAGATACAATTATGAATTATTGTTGAAATTTTTAGGGTTAGGGTTTAATTCCCTGTTTGCACCGTGTGAAGTTGGTGAAAGAGTGACGGCTTTATATTCTTATCCAATAATTTCTTTTAAATATCTATTTCGATTATTCACTTCCATAAGTTATGGGCTTAAATTGGGAAAATGGGACCTTTCATCACATGTCATTTTCATAATTATTTATATCGTTTTGGCTCCCTCTTGAATTGATGAAAACCAAGAATAATTTGTGAAACATTACCAGTAGTTTGTGTGCTTGTAACGTTAATGGAAACACAGAGCAAAAATTATTCGATACGTTGAAAACAATTTTGTATTGATTAAACAATATATAGGGTCAAGGTGTCGAATGTGACCTCGAATAGGTTCTCCTTCATTTCTATTTTGCCAAACTTGACCCGCTAGAGTGATTTCAAGTATCGAGTTTAACCTAATCAAGATTCCTTAACTAGCGATTTGAGTATATTCTACCAAGAGCCAAGTTCGTGCCATTCAAATTGTCTAGCACAATCAAATCAAGATTGTTTGAATAAGGTCGAGTTTGCTTTTACCAATGGCCAATTCACAACCCAATCACAATCATGGTTGCATCGATCGTCTTGTTTAATTTACAAGCATATCGCGATCGTTCAAATGAAGTAGACTTCATTCGTTTTCAAGTATAATTAATTGTCTATCTCAATAATTCATAATCATTAATATATTGGTACGGATGAAAAACCTTAAAAGGAAATAAATCGAACAAAAATATTAAATCGTAACATTTTATGTATAATTGTAGAAAAACTGAACAATTTTAATTATAGCAAATAGAATTCACATCGTGGCAAAAACAATTAATACAAATTAATCAATTTGCCTAAGATCATAATCTAGTATAACTCTACCGTAGATTGCACCGACAAATCAAACTTCACGATTGTCAACACTAACCTTGAAAACTTGAGAGAAAAAATAATAATCTTTAGACAAGAAAAGAAAATCCTAGGTGGTCCAACTTTGCCTAAATCTTGCCAGGTCACCAAAGGAATTCAAGGGGGCCCATATTGACATGTGTGGTGGCCCACTTCATAAGTAATTATTTCTAAAGTGGAAATTTGTAGTGGGTCCCTAGCTCTTCATTCTGCACAAATGGGTCGCTAATATTTAAACACCCACAGCCGCCATCACCCACACGCATCCTTCACCATATGTAAATCAAGTAATTGTGATAATCATCGATCTAAGTGACAATGAATACTCTTATTCTTGGCACTCACCTAGTCCGCCTAGCCCCCTCCCTAAATACATGTGTTCTAGAAATCTGTGCATACTATTGTTTCTATGATTTCAATTTATTTCTTCCAAGAGCCAATCTCGAGCCAGTATTCGAATGATCTAACTCGATCAAATCAAGATCGTTTGAACTTGATCAAGTTCACTTTTACTAAGAGCCATTTGTCATGCTCAACCACAATCAAATGAACAACTCGAGTTGAGTTGATCGTCTTGCGCAATTCACACTCTTAGCAAGACTATTCAATGGGGCTAACTTCTTTCATCCACGTGCATGTTTTAACACTAATCTTGAAAAATGGAGAGAAAATAAAATCCTAGGTGTTCTAGTTTGCCTTGCCAAATCAGCAAAGGAATTTAAGGTGGGGTCCATATGCCATGTGTGTGGGCCCTCGAAAATTACAATAACATACCTTATTAATTAATTCACCATCCAAAGATTCGCCTTAGAAGTTGACAAGTAAAGTTGCTGTCGATGTCTCTCTAATTTTCTCTAATTATTTCTAAAGGGCAAAATAACTTTTACATTTTGTGCAAACAAGTCCTTAATATTTAATTTTTTATACATCAAGTTTCAATATTTCATTCATATGGCAAAAGTACTATGTCTGAATGGAAATGATCCAAATTGAAGCTAAAATAATGGTTGTGCTACATGAACATCACAACTTACAATTTATTTATCAAGAGATGATGTGGCGAAATCATCAAGAGATGATGTGGCGAGATTTCACTTACTCAAAATCTCACCAACCAAAAATTATAATAATGAAGAAATTCCCTTCACTTTTTCTTTTACCATTAACTCACATTACATAAATACAATAGTTTAAGTGGTGAAGAGATTTTGACCATTTTAATTCAATTTATCGTCACATCATCGATCTGTAAAAAATTATGTTTATGGCGATATACAGCAAACATTTTCCCTAAAATAATATGTGCAAGTCATGCAATGTACATTTTTTATAATTTATATCTTTATTTCTTAATTGAAAATAAATAAAAGTTGAAAAAAAAAAAAATACATGAAAAGAAAATCCACTCCCATAACAATCCGCCCCAAACCTCACCACACGCCGTCCACCACTTCCAATCTCCACCGCCAGAAAGAAACCCTAGCCCCGAACGATCCCAGCCTAAAATTACGAGTCCCATACCCTGAAAAATCAATGCATATTATTTTATAAGAACTTCTTATATTTGTATTGAGGTTTAACATTCAGAATTCTATTGTTATGTATCTAAAAGGTGAGGACTCGTTTGCATAACATGTGTAGGTTAGGGATCTCCATCGCAATTTACCTGTATTTCTTGAACCCGTTTACAAGAACATTAACGACTCTCTCGAAAAAATAATTACGGTTGTGTTACATGTGCAAAACAACTTACATAATAGTTTGCCAACAAAAGATGTTGCGAAATTTAATTGGATCAAAATCTCATTAATCAAATAATTTACGTACTTACGTTTGGCACCTCAGCGTTACGTAAATAGTTACGTACAAGAAGTATTTTTCAAATAATTATCATAAGCTTGCTCAACTAATATTTACTGGCTTATTTGATAAGATAAATTTTCCATACTCTCATAATAAAAATAATTAAAAACAGTTAGATTTTAATTATATTACGTACAAAATTTACCTTGGATCTTTTACAACGTAGTCATCGCTTCTCACTTTGTCTTTGTATAGATATTTTATGAACACAATCAAGATTTGTTTGGGATGATTATGAGAAGCTGCTTGTTGAGCCCGTTTACAACGACATTAGCTTCTCTCTGTCTCGATCGAGATAATTTACACCTCGTAAAGATAATTATCAACGAAGTTGTGATGCATTTTATTGCATTGGATAATAAATTAAGGGGGTACACTGTTACCTAAACAGGGGATGATCACTATTAGCGATAATATCATTATTCTGAATAAAATTTTAGTGGATTATATTTGAATAATACTATCATCGGCATCTAATATGTCGGTAGGGTTATTGTCACATTTTCAAATGAATTTGAATACATCTCATATCGTTTTAGATGAATATTAGTATTTATAACTGTTAGAATTCGAACAAAAATTATTTATGCATTGAATGATACTAGTTAGGAATAGAAGAAACGAGATTATATAACACAATATGAAGTAGCAATCACAGCACAAAAACAATTGGCAGAGAAATGAAAAATTTATTAATATGGAGAAAGAATACAAATTATTGTGTTTCTAACTTAATTCTAACTCATACAAATTCATATGAAAATCAAAAATCGCGTGGACTTATATATCCAAAAGAATATATTATGAATGGAAAGATGATCAAAAATCGCTTCAAAAGAAGAAAATAAAAATTTTCCGAATATATACGCTGCTCGGGTGGCAGGCGAGCACCAAGCGGGCGCCAAGATTTTGCTGATTTTGATGACATCGCTTGATGGCAGCTAGCAAAATTGCAGTTGCGGCAACTTTTTCTCCCCGATCCATAATTTGATTTTTTCAAGGTCACTTTAACCAAAACTCCAATACTCACTAGAATTTGGGTCAAACTACAACAATAACTGCACCATGTATCAAATATGCCATCAACTTTTCACATATAATCATAATCACTCTGTCTCCATAAATAGATTTTCTACATATGAAAGCAAGATTTGAACAATGTGGCGGTGACTCGACTACCACACAAACTGGTGATGATCATATCATTCTAGATGAACAGTACTATTCATAATTATACTGTATATCAAACGTGCTCTCGACCAAGTATTTATCATCGCTCTTTTTGTTTCCGTGGATAGATCTTCTTCATACACAAGCCAGATTTGTCGGGATAATTATTTAGGTGCCTGCTCAATAAGATTTACAAAAACCCCGGACACGCTGCACACTTTTTTGAAAAAATGGGAAAGTTTTTGCTTTATAATCAAACTACTTTATATTACATCTATAGAGGTGTCTTACTAAAAAGTTCAGATTAACAGATAAAGTTCCTTTATTGACAAAAAATACATAGAAAAGATAGTTGGTACATCTTCATTAATCATAAAAAAGCCTCGAGTTCTATAATTAGTGTGCATGTACACTTTTTTGCGTTGATTGTCAACTTACGACGATTCTTGTATATACTTATGTGTACTATATGATATATGTACACGCTAAAGTAATCGACGTCTGTTAGATCACTCGTCTTTTCCAAATCTTTCTTGGCTAATCAAGCTAGGTGGAGTCCCTAGCTTTTATCGATTACAGAACGATCAACCCGAAAGACGACTCTTTTGTCTAAATATGCCTCTTATTCAATTGAGATCCACATGCTAAGTTGCTCTTTTTATTTTCTCATCAAACTCTCTAACGCGTAAATCTTTATAAATATGTGATGAAAAGAATTAAATTCAAGATCTTTATGAAAAATATTGCAATAAAGGTTATTTGTTTATATTTTTCCCTCGAAACGATACATACATGATGCTGTCATGGGGGCATGATCGAATAAAAGGCTTGATCTTGAAGGTAGAGGCCGCAATTAAAATAGAACAGACAAAAATGCAGGCCCCGTTATTAATAAATTAACAAGTAAATATTTAAAGATGCAATTAGTTTTAAAAATGTTTGTTTAGGTTAAGACAAAAACATCACTTTTATAAATCATTCGATCAATCCCAATGTCTATCGATCTGTCTTCTGATTGTCAGTTCTATTTAACATCCAAATATGTGTATGTATATTGTAATCCGTGAACGCTTGTTTCTCTGTTGACATTAACAAAATGTTAAGATTTGAGGTTCCATCTTAAAATGTCAACCTTATTAAGAGGAATAACCAAAACCTTTATAAATTGGTCTGTGTTTACATCTTTATTCGATGTGGGATTCTATCCCTTAACATGCCCCCGTAAGATGGTGGCTCGTTTGAGCAGACCAATCTTGAAATTCGTATACTCACTTTTGAAGTCTTAATCGGATCGAATTGCTCGTTAGAGTTTAATGGGTTCTGATACCATTTTAAGATTTAAGGTTCCATCTTAAATGTCAACCTTATTAAGAAGAATAATCCAGACCTTTATAAATTGGTCTATGTTTACATCTTTATTCGATGTGGGATTCTATCCCTTAACACAAAATGCTTAAAATGTATAGATAGCTATTCTTCGATGAAGACTCGTTGATTATGTAGAATACATATAATGGATGGAAGAATCGTAAGAAATTCAAAATGTTATTCTTAGAATGCTTAATATATTGCATTTATGAAAATTATAAACGTATTAAATTTTTTATAAAAAAAAAAAAAATGTATTCGGCTTATACTTGAGGATCGTACGTATTGGGTACTGAGTTCTGAGTAGGTAATGTGTATATATCCTATTCGAAGTTCATTATTTCATTAAAATGAGTTTTGTAATAGTGAATTATCAGAGAATGTATGGTTTAAAAAAAAGTTTACATATAAAATATTTATTTTGAGAATGTGTGGTTGAAATGAGTTTTGAAATAATTGGTATCAAACTTAACCACGCAGGGGCGGACCTACTTGAGGACCAGCCCCCACTCAATTTTCAGATTTCCTGATTTTCAGATTTTCAAATTTTTTTTCCAACGTTTTCTGATTTTGCCCCATTAAACTTCCTTCCTGGGTTTGCCCCGGGACCACATATAATTGTGAGTATTACCGACGGCTAAATCCTTTCAAGTAGTTAGAGAAGAAAATCATTTTAGCGTGTGAAGCAAGGGAGGAGATGATGAGGGTTGGTTTTCTTGCAAAGCAACCATATGTAGAAAGACACCTAAGCTCTCTAGGCTTTAGCTATCCACCTCTACAACTCCGGCGTAGGCCCAACCGACATCTTTATAACCTTCTCGTTCTACCACAATGGGACAAGTATCACTTAAAGAACATCATAAATGTGCACGCAAACAAAAAAACTCAAATCATGAAAGGAAAAAAAGTTCCTAACCTTTAAGATAATATAATCGTGTTTAATGTACAGTATTGTACTAATATGATATGCATGGTATCTAATCGAACTAGATTATGCAATGCATGTCGAAATTAATTTGGACGCTTCTAAGTTGTTAGTTAATATATACTTTCTACCGAAGAATGAAATGTGTCGTTATCAACGTAATTATCAACTACAATTCGATGAGGACACGCGTCTCGAAATAATTAGAAAAAAATGTTTTCAACACAAATGATACTATTCTCAACATGAAAGATTAGACAGGATCGAACATGATTAATGAAGAAACACATGTAAAAAATCCAAGTTAAAACAATAGTAAGCCTTCTTGTACAATAGGATTTTATTATTATTATTATTTTTTTGCCATTAATAAACAAATAATTAAAGAGGGACGCGACTCACACGAGTGAGTGTATCTTGTGATTTTGGCACGTCTTAAGAGCCCTTTTCTGAGTCACAGTTCTTCGGAATATTTCAGATCCTTAATTGAATTATTAATCAAAACAAAACAAATATGCTGTCGCCATGGCCTATTGGTTTGTCATCAAATTGTCCTTGCTGCTTTTTATCAACTCCGGGTCCATTTGACAAAATTATAGAAAAAGTTTTATATATATTAAAAAAAAAACTTCCTTAAATCAATTTCATCGAAAATTATCATTCAAAAGCAATTTCTTAATCTCAAAAGCAGTTTTTGACTTTTCAAAAGCCTGCCAAACAAACCCTTTGTGTTGTACCAAACTATTTCAGATTTAGTTTGATGTGGCAACTTTAAACTTGCAAATCTTGAAATTGTCGCTGAAAAAAAGGTGGCTTCACCGATTGGAAATTATCGACACAAGAATCACTGACGTATATTCCGTTGGTGATGACATGCAACTTCATAGACAGGAATATTGACAGAACGACAAATATGAATTTAGTAGCAGTTCTATATCTGTTTTTTTGTTGACGAATCATGATAAAGATGAGAACGTATACCATAAATAAGTTGTCCATGGTTAAAGACTCCTTCAGCAAAGGATCATGTATTACAGTTCCACAAATCCATGTATCTATCAAAATTTTGGCAACGAAAATGCTGAACCAATAGTAGCTCTGTCCAACAACAAAGCTGAATCGGATTTCTAATCCTAGCTCTTCATGAGAAGCTTCCTTGGGTCGAGTTTTCTAGACACTCGTTCAGATATCTCAAGCCGACTTCAACTTGGCTGATACAGAAGCGAGATGGGATAGAGTCCTGTGTCCGACAAACATCAAGAAAATTCCCAGGAACCCAAGTGCCTTCAATGTTGTGAATAGATCCAACTGCATGCAGAAAACAAACATGTAGTGAATCGGATTGAATATACCAGTTAACGTGTCGTAACAAAGTCTATTTCAGTCAGCTAAGAAAACCACTGCCGTGAAAATGACATAGGTTTCACGAACACAAAGAATGCATAGTCGTAGAGCCCAGAACCCTTTTTTCAATTGCAAATGATTACTTACATCCTCGACATGCAAAACTCCATTGCAACAAAATGGAACAAAAATTGGAAAAGAATGTGTATAGAACCAGATACAAACCTTGAACCAGAATAATGCATACAGTAAGAGAACAGATGCAATGCCCAAATGGAAGAGAATGGCAAATGTTGCAGGAACAGTTGACCTCAGAAAATTCTTCAGGTTCACGCGTAGGACCAAGAGCTGTGGGCAGAAAAGATTACAATATTAGCCATAATCTCATAAACTAGCAGGGAAGAATACAGTGATAAGCGCAGAACACTATAAAAAGAGAATTCAGAAAACCATTCAAATATGCAAGAATAGGAAATTTAGTTATGGTGGTACCCCAGCCAAGAAACCAAAGAACGGCAAAAGAACAAGGCCCAAGAAAGCAAGTGAAAGCTCTCTAGGAGGCCTTTTCTCAGGAGCCCTAAAAATGTGAGTTATTTCTGCCTTAGGCCCATATCTTGAATATAGGTCAATAGGTTGTGGAGGAGGACGAGCTGCCTTCTCAGGTGCATCTGGAAGATCTAATTCAACATGGCCCAGAGGTTTTAAAAAAGAGTTCTCCTGAAATAGAAAAAAATAAACACAGAAAAACATTAATGTGAGATGGACGTGTACATGTGTGTAGTTCGATGGGTGGAGAAGGATAAATGTAGCAATTCATCTTCATACAACAATTACCATGACAGAGTCGCCAACTGTAAGTTGAATATCATATTTACCCGACAAATAGAAGAATTTCTCAACCAGTCCCAGAAAATCCTACAAGACAAAAGTGAAATTTAAACATTCAAAATTAGTTCCTTGTAGAAATTGTGCAAGGGTTAGAGTGAATTGTTATTGAAGCAGAAGCAAGTAATACATATGGAACTATTCACTAACCATTCATGTAATTATTCATTAATGATTAATGTTCAACTTAACACGCAAAACTATTGAGCTAAATAGTGAAACAATAAAAACAAGCACAACAAGTACAATTTAAATGCATCGCAAAGGTTTAAATAACTTATCGTTGAGACATTGTTTGATTTTCTAAAATCCCATTGAGCATCTAAGCAGAAAAAATTCATAGTGGAAAAATGCAAAGAGAGCTTACTAAAATTATCTCGAACTTCTTCCCTGAGTTGCCCACCACAAAGATATGCTCAACTCCACTCTCATGTCTCAACTTGAGGAATGCCTGCTTGCAACAGAAATTTTAACAATCCCAAAATGCATGAAGTGTTCTTGAAGAGGCTCACAAGGTTGACTACCTACCTGGTGTGGCTTAAAAGCTTTTCCGAAAGGAGTACTCAATTGAAAGGATAATCGCAATTTCTGGAGATGGTTTGCGGATAAAGCAACATCATTCTCTCTAGATAAATCTAGCCTGGATTACAAAACAGAGTATAAAAAATTTGCTGTCAAACTAATTTCAGAGAAAAAACATCAACACTAGCAAGAAGCATGGAAGTAACATGAATAAGCAAATAATATCCAAATCACGTGAAAATTCATATTTTTCGGCCACTTAAAATTCATTACTATATTTTATCAAAAAATAAAAAAAAAAAAAATTCATTACTATATTTGCATAATTTGATAAAATTTACTTCCAAAAGTATAAAATTGTGTAAAATCAATATTAGATAATTAATATACGATAGACGTAGTTACAAGGCGCAGTGCTGCAGACAATATAAAATTTGAGATTTAAGGAACCATAGTGAAACAATTGCAAAACCAAGCATGGTGATACATTATAATAGTAAAACCAACTGATGAGACATGTAACAACCCACAAAACCATACAAAATAATTTACAAACAAAAAATAAGGGTGGGAGAGAGAGGGGAGGGGGAGTAGAGAACCACAATAGAGAAACAACAAACTGAGTGAAGGTCAGCTAAATGAATCATTTTTAGCCGCTTCATTCAGTCCATTACATTTATAAACCTATCAAATACAAACAAATAATTTACAACCACATCAAGCCATGTTAATTTTGACCTACCTCCCCTCTTTCCATCCCTCATCTAAATTGTCTAGGATCGCACCGCTCTTGTAGGCTTTTTCTTCAGATCCCACCACCCAAGTCATTTTTCACTTAATTTATACACACTGGATGTCACCTCTCCACCAGTTGGTCTATATTCTAATGTCCTATTTCATCCATTTTTGTATTGTGATACATCCACCTTAATATCCCTCATCTCCATAATATTCATTTTATAGAGTCCTTTCAATGGCCCAAGAAAAATAACAGAGAAGAACTCAACTCAGTATAAAGGGCAGGAGGTGAAGAAAACAATCATACCAGTGAAGTCAGAAGTAATAATGCCTAAAGAGTGAAGATAGGGGCAAAATTAAGGGTAACGGTTATATGCCTAAAAGAGAAAAACAGAAGTAAAGAAAGTACTTTTTCTGCATTTCTATACTCCCAATATCACTGTCAAGTACAGCAATCTCCGCATTGTTAACTTCAATGACTCCTGTTATGTATACAGGTACTTTTGTTCGTCCCCCAGTTAAGTATCGTTTCTTATGTTCTGGATCATTAAGTGAAATCTGCAAATAGGGAGCCAAGAATATCAGATTGTGTTAGGAAAAGGGAAGACTGACACGGATAAATGAAAGAGGGTAAAATCAGGCAATCAAAAATGTACCTCAAAAGAAAATATATACTTTCCAACATCTACATTCTTCGGCAATGTTTCTAGGACATGAACTGCACGTTCAGGGTCAAACTTGAGTTCCTGCATCAAGGGAATGCAAAATCCTTACAACTTAAGGCGTACTGAGCATGAATAGGTGAGAACGCTTTGTAGTGGCAGATAAATCATTATTAGCAGCAAAACATAATATACAGCTCTGAGTAAATGGGAGCACCTGGTCAATGACAGAAGCATCCTTCAAACCAGAGCTAAAAATCTGCATGAGCCTGACAGATAGAGGTGGGCCAGCAGAACCCAATACGGTGTTGACCCTTACCTAAAACAAACAATGCAGCTAGCTAAATAATAAAAAATATGCGTAAGGCAATATCATTCTACGATGCTTATTCTGCAATATGCAGTTCATTATCCATTGGATCGTGAAAAACAGCACTCAGTTTTGGAGTACTGTCTCTCATACGTCAAATATTTTCATAACACCAAGGAAATATAAAATCTGAAAACGACTACAAGAATTTCAGGAAAAGAAGAAAGAAGGAAAGCTGATAAAAAAATGTTGAATTGCAAGGAACAAGAGTACACGAAAATATGATTAAGATGCCGCACCTTAAGTTGGTCTTTCCGGGAACCTGAAAGCACGGTAGCTGGAAGTGATAAAATCAAAGGAACAGATACCCTGTACAGTAAATAAAAAATCCAAATTATTTTCAGAACAAACTATAACAAAACTGATGCCTCCACCAACAAATTCACAACTGGAAGTGAGTAGTGATTATATCCAAGTAACAAGTCCTACTCATTGCAGATCTCAACATATCAATAGTGTACAGTATCAGCAGGATTGAATGGAAATACTAAAGTACCAGAAGCAACTAGCAAAGATTAATCGATGTTGAAACTTGGATTTCTTCAGAATAGTGAATTTAAAGACATGCATAAAAATGGCGTGAAGAGGTATTTATACATATAACAGACCAAACAGTAAAAGTCCTTGAGAGGGCCAGAAGACATAATTTATGTGATTACTTACCTACTGTTTTCCAGGCAAGACAAGGCATCAATTTGGTGATACAAGTCTTTGGCACTGCCAGGAATTTCAACACCAAGAAAAAATTTTGCCAGACCCAATATTTTGTCCACTGGAAGCTGCAAATTTGAAACCAAAGATTTTAGAAGGTCAAACAAAGAATGACAAAGAAACATGAGCTAAATGAATCAGTGGCAAAACATATGCGCACATTCAAATTTTCTTGGGTGGCTGTTGCAAAAGCAGTAATCCCACGCACTACCGATGAGGAAGCTGAAAGTGGATCTTGGTGCCCATGTGCATCAACAAATTTGTCATCAAAGTAACAAGCGCCATCATCTAAAAATATAACATCAAAGTCACATTCTGAAAGAAAGGAACTATAATAATTCAACTTATTACATTGAGTTAACACCTCAGTTACGACAAAAGAAGTTACAAGCCTGTTGTCTGTTGACAATGTTGTTCTAGAATAAATATGCAAGAAGGTTTGATAGTCACAAAGTTCCCTACTTCATAGATGCCAAAACTTTGTACTTTAACTATGATTTAGAGTCTTTAGAACCAATGGGCTAACTATAGACTACAACAGCTACCAATTACTTCCCAAGCAAAACTGTGAAGGGTATGACTTTGCCTAATTATGTCTCACTTGACATTAATTAGAACTGAAACTTGCAAAATCTGAAATTTGATAAAAGATCAAAAACTAAGGACTCCAGAATGAGCACAGTTGAGAGTTTCAAACATTCAGTAGCTAAGAACCAAAATATGCTTGCTTCCTTAAACAGCTAATGTGAACTAAGTATATTTTAACCGCATTACAGAAACCTGATAGGGCTAAAATTTTCAGTCGCATTACATTTTAGAGTATCTGTCTAAGATAAAATTATATAGAAATTCTGAAGGTCAAAGCCAGATCTCAGCCATAATGAAGACATTTGTTCTTTTTTACTGTAGATATTTTAAAGATAAACTATTAAAAGTAGCAAGTGGAAAAAATCAGAAACCGCAGCAGTGCTAACATAAACATCAGAATCAAAGAATTGATAAGAGAAAAGTAAAAGAAACATGTATTTATCAAAAAAAGAAAAATAGAAATGTACCGTATCTCTCAACACCATCAAGAAGCTTCAATACGTCATTTTTCAGAGTAGCAACCTGGCATAGAAATCAGACTAAGATCAGAATACCAATGATAGCTTCACACATATTAGCCATCTAATGTTCTGAGATAAAGGGACATGCATATGTTTGAGTGTAATGTAATGGGAGAGAAATCATAGGGAAAAAGGAAAAATAGCCCAGTCACAATGCAGAGAATGGTTTTTGATTAATGCCACGATAAACATTAAAAGATACATGGCAACATCCATGAACAGAATCCTCTACACCCAAATAAAGGTAAACAATTCCAATATAAATGAGTGACATCTCAATAATAAAATGGATCTATCACAAGAACTGATTGGAATACTAAACCAATCATTTGGGCATAACTGGCTCTCTCTATATTTACAATTGCAGGCAAAAAGTTAACCATACCAGTTTCCTTAAATACGCTAAGCTCTTATGAGAGAAGAAAGTAAGAAACATAATACTTACTAGAGAATGATCGATCTCAGAAGATGCCAATGAAACAACTCCAGCCAGGGTCTCAAGTGCCATACCTATTAAACCATAGCAAGTTATCGGCATTTAGAAGGAAATAAACCACCGTAAGTATTAAACATTTCACTTCCGGCACAAAAATAAAAGTTCATCCAAATGAAGAAATTAAGAGTCTACAAAAAATACTGATCATCATAACAAGTATTTACCAGCAGCATAAGTACTAGACTCAGGGTTGTTGGAACTGTAACGCCACCTTCCATCACTTTGGCTGAGAGCCTGCCACAAATCCAGTATCACTAAGTCATTCACAATATTTTAAATACAGAAAATCTTTTAGAGAGCATAAAATGTATAAACGAAATTTAAGTTATAAGAAACATGCAACGTGTCTAGAACACACCTTTATAGAACGAAAAATTCTATCAGCATCCCCAAGATGCACATCTACTTCTGAAGTCTGATCCTGCACAAACAAATTAATGAGAAAAGGAAATTGTGCGCAGTGTTTCCAAAAGCATCTGAGGTTCACTCATTGAGCTGCATCTCGCGCAAAGCTTCAACTAATTAACGCATTGAATGCCATGTTAAGGCATATAACCTGGCTCACTGAGGAGCATGCCTCAGGTATCGAGGTATGACCTCCCTAATCCTACCCCTTTTGGGCCATTTTTACCACCCTCAACTTTTTGGGCAGGTTTCTTCCATAGCCCAGAACGTTTCAAATTTTGGGGTTGCTTTAAATACAGCCCAACACTAGTAGTAAAGAAGATTCAGTTTCAAAGAGCATAATGAGCAAATTGTTTTACCTTGATAAGCATTAATCCTCCAATGGAGTGGTAGAAATCAAGAAGCGAATTTGCAGAATTTACAGAATCTTTAAGTCTAGACACAATTTCCTGGCGAAAAGTATAAATGTGCATCAATGCATTATTTAACAGAAGAGATTGATTTTTAAAGTAAAAGCAGAAAAACAAATAGCTTAATCATACCACAAAAGCCTTGTCATTTAGCTCGCATTTCAGTATCCCATTAACTCTTAACGCCTGGAACAAATCCTTTAAAGATGATGAGGTGGACGAAAGGGTGTCAGCTACAGATGCACAAACTGAAGTCCTTGTGAGAGGCTTTTTTTCAATTCCAAGAACCTCAAATGTTCTTAAAGCCTCATATGTCTCTTCCAAGCTGAAAGGGAGTAAATCAAGTGAGACATTCAACCATCTTGAAAAAGAAACTTTCAGGTTTCACCCCTTTAACAAAAAATGGGAAATCCAAAATTGTCATGCTGCATGCAACGGGGAAGACAAGACAGGGATGGTATCAACTTCATAATTCATGTACATTTCCAATCAGAAAAACAAGAAAGACAAATTCCTCCATTCATCTTCAATTTTAAAACAATAATGAGTAGAAGCAAGTCCTGTTTCCAAGTAATTATACTACCATCTAGACATCTAGTAATTATATTACCATATTACCATCTAGAGTAATTATGTTTAAATTGATATTAGGATTTCACATGGAGTAAAGATCACAATTTCGTCCAAAGTTTAGTTTTTTCTCCCATTCCTATCAACAACCAAACTAATCAATTACACGAAATACCATGTGTTCTTCAGATCATGAAAAGAAAAGACACCAAACTGCCCAATCCAGCAAACATGACCCAGCATAGGCTCAATAGATATTACAACAACAAGAGAATAGAAAAACAAATACAAAGAGGATTTATATGCATATAACACAAATTAAGAGACAATGGGGTTTTGGGAGGGTTTAAAATTGACCTTCCAAACGATCCATCGGAGGGAGAGAAGAGTTCCAATGCAGCAGATCGATGTGAGTCAGATATCGGAGTAAAGATGGCAGCTGAATCGCAGATCGATACAATTGATGCTAATAACACCGAAGCTAGAACCAACAAGCCAGAATTTCTGGCCATTTCTGGGAACGAAAATTGTATAAAATCAGGTAGGTAAATTTATGATAATTGATTCTATTGAAACCCTAGAAATTTTATAGATTGATATCAACGAGAACTCAGATCAGTGTGGGGGTAAAAGACTCGGCTCCCAGTTAATCGTACGAAAGTCAACACTAGAGAAGACTGAGTGAGCCATGTTAAATTCCAAATATGCCCATAATTTTATGTTTTATATCCTCTTCCTTTTCTTTTTATTTTCACAGTTTTCTGTTTTTTATTTAACAAAAAATTCGCACTTACAAAACTCGAAATATATACGCAAATGGCTTTAATGTGTACCTCCTCAAGTCGTGTTATTTTGTTATCAAAAAATTGCTACAGCAATAGCCTCTGGGCATATTTTCACATTTGTCATCATCGAGAGAACCCCTCTTTTCATACGACACGATATGATCGATAACAGTTAGACGAATAACATATATTATCGAAAGTGCACTAATAATGTAATCATATGCAAGTATTGTCTAACATCTTATCCATAAGTGTGTGTGTGTGTGCACGCTTGTTGTTTCGGGTTTTACTGGCCTAAGAATAAGAAGGCGGCTTCTTAGGGCGAAGAACCTAGCGGCCAAACTTGCGATCCATGAAAGTCGGTGGAAAAATAATTGTGTCCAAACCAGACTACAGACCCTTGGTTCACACCACTGGAAAAGGGGCTTCAACAATGAACATTTCCACGACTAAAAGTTTTACAATCACTGATAATTTTTAGCGACGGATTTCTACCCTCAAGATCACAAAATTTAGTGATAAATTAGCAATCAAGTGAATTCATCACTAACCAGTAATTGATCATATAAAATATTTGTATCCATCGACATTGACTAATTTTTTTGTATGCAAATTAAAATTAATATCAAACCAAAACGAATAGTAAAAATAAAAAATAAATAAATAAAATTAAACCTAGCAAAATGCCTTGGTTTAATCACTAATGGGATAAAATGGTTCCAAGATTCTTAATGCAAATAAGACTTCACCGATGTTTTCTAACCGCTGTTGCCATATAGAAAAGAAGAGAATGAAATTAGAGGAAATTAGGCCTTATACCTTTTTTTTTTACGAGGAAATTAGGTCCTATACCCTTTTTTTTTTTTTAATAGTGTTTTGATTAATGCCCATTAAATTAATTAAACATTTTAAAGAAGTATTAATTACGTCATAAATTGGTAAAACATCTTGAGATACTGTGACATTTTTTTGAGAAAAGACAAAATTCACATTCTTCTTGTGTCAAACACTTTGCATACATCAATTATTTAATTGATTCAAAGTTTTCTT
>CAIGRT010066540.1:0-20549 GCA_903798405.1 Fraxinus platypoda | reverse complement strand
GGTGTATATTTTAATTTGTTTCAGCCTGAATACTCTTTTGTGGATGGTGATGGAACTGTCCCGACTGAATCAGCAAAGGTACAATATCTCTACTTTCTGAATTGCTGTTATATCAAACATTCGGTCGGGATGGCAAAAAAATTCATTCAACCCAATACCCATGAGGCCTCGCCCCGAATAAGGTGGGAATTACCCGTCTAATCGGGTTAACAGGGCGGGGACGGGAAACATAGTCCCTGCCCTGCTACTCACCCCTTTTAAAATTAATTTTAAATTTAAGTTTTTTATCAAACAAAAATAAAAAATTTATATTCATTTTTAAAGAGAACACAAGTTTTTCTCAATGAATGTGAAAAAAAAAAAGTAATAATATTTACTAACTAAAGATAAAAAATAGAAAGAAAAAATATGCCCCGCTCCACCTCGATCCCACCCTCTCGTTTTAAACTGGTATGGGGATGGGATAAGGTAACATAAATACCCGAAGGGACGGGGACGGGGGTGGGAATGACCTACCCGTCTCATACCTGCCCCGTTGCCATCCCTAATGTTCGATAAAATCTCGCAAGTGTATGAAATCGTTAATAAATAATAATGTAGTGAGTTAAAAGTATCGTCCTATGAGGAATAATGTCTAATTATGATTTACTAATTATTATCAAATTTGACAAATGTTGTAATACAAAAGAGATGATTTCTTTGTTTATGCGGGTACGGGAATCACAGTCCCCGCCCAGCCACCCGTCTCGGTTAAAGTTAATTTTAAATTTAAGTTTTTTTATCAAACAAAAATAAAAGATTTATAATCATTTTTAAAGAGAACACAAGTTTTTCTCAATGAATGTGAAAAAAAAAAAGTAATAATATTTACTAACTAAAGATAAAAAATAGAAAGAAAAAATATGCCCCCGCTCCACCTCGATCCCACCCTCTCATTTTAAACTAGTATGGGGATGGGGTAAGGTAACATAAATACCCGAAGGGACGGGGACGGGGGTGTGAATGACCTACCCGTCTCATACCTGTCCCGTTGCCATCCATAATGTTCGATAAAATCTCGCAAGTGTACGAGATCGTTAATAAATAATAATGTAGTGAGTTAAAAGTATCGTCCTATGAGGAATAATGTCTAATTATGATTTACTAATTATTATCAAATTTGACAAGTGTTGTGACACAAAAGAGATGATTTCTTTGTTTATACTACTTTTTAAACTACGAAAGCAATAAAAGTTGTTTTATCAAATATGTGATGAATGTATTGGATTTTTGAATCACGCCAATAGTGCTATTTCCAATTCTGGACCCATAAAAAGTAGTATTATTTTCTAATATTAATAACAATCGATAATCCAATTTTATTTAATATTCTTTTTCAAGATATATTAAATATATGTTTAACACGATCCGATCATATTCCCAGTCCGAATTCATATGAAAATCATGCATTAATTCACAGGATTTATCCCACAAGATTGCACATGTCATAACTATTATTCTTAATACCTATTGTTCGTGTGTTAAATATTCAGCGTTCTACCTATTGTGAGCCTTCCATTACTACAAATAGGCAACAAGCTATCCAATTGGTTGCTAAGCAATTAAATAAAACAATATGAATGCATAAATAATAAAAAAATCCAAGAAATTACTAAATTAAGGATTCACGAATTGAATTTAACAACTAATAAGGTCCATTATCCATCCAATACAAATGAAGAATTAGCCTAACATTCTTGTAATTAAATTACACAAGAAAATTGGAAAAATATCACCCGGAATTAAGAAAGATGGAAGTAGGAAAGATCCACGCTCTTGACTTGAATCTTGAGTTGGGCTATGAATCTTTCCTTGTATGATTCGCCTTGATTTGATGTATAAACTTGTTCTTCGTTTCCAAAAATATGTAGAATGTGTAGAATAAGGTCCCATGGGGGTTGGGGACGTTCTAGTCGAGTTCTGGAATGTATAGAATGCAAAAAGATTGTATTCTAAAAGATACCGAAATAAGAAAAGGAAAAAAGAATTTTTTTCCCATTTTACCTTGGGGCATGTGCCTAGGCTTAGCTAGGGCCACGCCTCAGGTGGTTTTGGAGCTACAGAAGGTCTTGAGGAGGCATGCTCCCAGGCTTGTCCAAATCAGCTTTCTGTATTTTTGTCATAACTTTCTTTCACGATATCCGATTGAGGCGATTCAAAGTGCGTTGGAAAGGTAACTCAAACGGCTATAATTCTTCAATAACAACATTTTTCCAATTCGAATGGGTCTCAGTATGAAGCTGAAAATCCGGAGCATAACTTTTTCGGTTGGAACTTGATGTGTGATAATACTTTGACTATATTTCATCCCTTTTGACTTTTCTCATCCAATTGATACATAGAACTCTCGAATCTTCGTCTTGAGGCCCGTTACAATTTTTGAGGATTTGCACTTTAGTACCCGAACTTTGAATCTCTTACAATTGAGTCAATTTTCACAATTTTCTCCAATTCTTCATCAAATCATGAGTTTTACCTATTAAAAAAAATACATAATAAATTAGGTAATATTTCATCAAAACAACTACAAAATGTCATTTTTTAAAGCTCTGAATAAGTGTATAAATCATCTAACTTGACAAGTAGTCTATTAACTTGATATTTATTTAAACCTTGAGGGGTTGCTCAATTGGTCAGGTCTTGGGTTTGCTTCCCAATGGTCACCAGTTCGAGTCTCCTTAAGGCCACTGATTTGAGTACCCGGTCGTAAACTTCAGGGCCCCGTGGGATTAGTCAAGGTGCGCGCAAGCTGGTCCGGACATTCACGGTTATAAAAAAAAAAAAAAACTTGATATTTAGACACATCTGTACTGTAGTCTTCATTAGTTGTTTATTGAGCAAAATTCTAACGTAATGCACAGTAAAGAGCCTGTGGGAGTTTTAAACAGTTGCTTCAGTTCCCAATACTCTCGAATTTTCTTCTACTTGTGCACTTTGGGTTACGACCTAGGCTTGCAAGGCTGCAACTAACCAAGAGTCCCTTGCCAAATGTTTCTTTGGGGTTGGTTTGTTAACTAATCAAGCCAAGCTTGAAAGAATTTGTGTCCGCGTCCCATGCTAATTATCTTGTCTGAGATGAACTCATCAGGAACTAATCATAAAAGTCAATTCTAAAACTCGTTGAAGACTCAAGCCTCTTGCTATGAAAATTCACTTTACCTTCTCTTTATCGGAGGGCTATGTTTACTCAAATAGTTATTATTGATGTTGTACAAGAGAGTAACATCTGTTCTTGGATTTTACTCTCAAGACTGCTTCACATTATAACAGTCGAATTGATCTTCGAGTATTTGTTGTATTTACCCTTTTTTCTGTTTTTTGAAATATCTTTTAATTCATTGTGCAGGCGGATAATCTTGATCCAGTTGAAAGAATAGGGGTTTGTGGCAGTCATCGGGGACTATTGAACAATGACAAAGTATTTGAGTATATCCAGAACTGGTTAGGAGTTTCTCCGAAGAACAAGAAGCATTCGAAGACCTCTAAGGTGATGGACGTTCATTTTAGTTGTCCTGTCGAAGAAAAAAACTGTTCCCAGTATTGATTGAGTAATCGTATTGTACATTTATTCAATCTTTGTATTTTGATATTATGTACTGTAGTAAGATATGTTTTCTCAGTCATGGAGTTGCACCCACCATGATTCATTGTATAATAATACAGGAAATTGTACTCTGGAAAATCAAATAATTTCTACATCGCTTATTTATCTTTTGTCCAGTTGAATGAGTGAGAAGGAATTTCCACAAACAATATTATATTATTGAGCCTCTTAAATAATTGTATTAATAAAAACGTACGTGAATGATTATTTATTGTAAAAATACTTATAAATTTTCTTGTCCCCTTCCACTAATCCACTTGCATTAAAGATTTCAGCAGTAGTAAATTGAGAAGTGCGTCTAGTGTAAATACACCGCAAAGGTCGAAAATACACGTGCAGTCGAGTTACTCGGCTCTATTTATTTGTATGGAACTATATATAAGCAAAGATAATTGGGAACTCCTGTGGCTACAGTCCAATACACATGGGAAGATCAACTTAGGGTCTGTTTGCCATGATTTTTACTTTTATTTTTTGCTTGGACCAACCCAATCGGTCATTTCCGACAAGCCTTTCTTTATTTTTAGAGCAAGAAGCGAAGATGTTCTTCTAACTACTAAAAACACTTGCATGACATTAGCCAAAATGGTCCAAAAGTAGTTTTTGGGTCTCAAAAGTTTCATTTGACTTTTCAAAAGCTATGCCAAACGGTCCGTTAGACTTGGGGTTCCGGTTCTAATTATGAAAATTGCATTTGCAAACAATATACATAGATACGATACCAACTCGGACTTGCACATTTCAAGCATCGTTCAGTCTTAACCTTCTGGCCATCCTTCCAATTTCCGCCCCCGCGTGGTTATGCAACGAAGTGAGCCTGCGATGATAGTTCCGAATTTTAGACGAAAATGAGAACCGCTTAAAACATTGTAAAGAGCACACCTCTATTATGCCAAGAAATCGGATTATATGTCTCTTTTCTTTAATCTCGTATTTTTTTTGAAAGACGACAAACGATAAATTTTATTATCAGATATTTTTATGACTCAACAATTTGAAGAGGTAGAGTTCATTTTTTACATTTTCAAGAATTAGAATTGATTATTGGGTGTTGTTGAAGGNTTACATTTTCAAGAATTAGAATTGATTATTGGGTGTTGTTGAAGGCAAAGAGATGGGATTGGTAGGTTTAAAGAAGTCCAAAGTCAAAAGGGTTTGAATCACAAAGCCAATGTAGGGTTTTGAATGACAAAAACAGAGTAAAAATTAGCATTCCAATGCATAATTATATATCAGCTTATCAGATGGATTATTCCACTTTTCTCGTACACAGATACGAGAATCAAAACAAAGCCTACTAATTATATTTCAACTCTCTCTCTCTCTCTCTCTCTCTATATGTATATATATATATATTGTATGTAATTGTGTCCATGCAAACCCTACACACAGTTCGAAACTGGCACTCTGCATGGGTTAGTGTAAATTGTCGTTTGTTCAAACGAGTTTGAGACCTACCTCTTTTTTTATTTTATTTTTTTTCTCAATTATAGAAGTCGAATATTTATTATCTAATAAGTAAAAGTAAAACCAAAAAGAGCAGGACACGTGGCCTCATTTCCTGTCAATAATTAACTTTAACTAGCGCAAGTTTCCTCGATTATAAAATCGATCATTTTTTAATTACTTAAGTTTTATCGACAGGTTAAGTTTTTTAGATTATATTTCATTAGCTACAGTTCGCTACCCCTCCAAAGTATATAATCTATTATTATTATTTTCGAATTAATAAGGATTCCGAAAATAAATAAAAACTAGCCAACGTGCCTCTCAGCTTTAGAGTAAAAGAAAAGAAATACCATGATGCTACATATATTTTCTTGATTCCTTATCATTGTCATCGCTATCGCAGGCCACTACACATAAAATAAAAATATTTTTATACTGGCCTGAGATATTTAAATAAAAAAAAAAAAAAAAATTTAAATATGTCTCTAGTATATATCTCCATAATATATCTCTAGTATATGTATAGACTCGTACTCCTTTAACAATGTGGATAATTAAATTTAAATAAATAGAGTTTTTAATTAGTTAAATAGTGAAATCTTAAAATAAGTAACTTATTTATTATCAAAACAAGTTTTTTTGAACTTAAAAATAATATTGTAATAACTTATCTAAACATATTCGAAATAAGTAACAATCACAATTAAAAAAAATGGAATTTCCAAGATAGTTAAAACATATGGTGAAATATCCACGTAAAGTTTTGGAAATTAAATTAATGATAAATAATATATTAGAATATTGAGTTCATAGTAATAATTTCCAAGGGTGCTCCGTTAATTTCTCCAACACAATCCCACTTCCCACTGCTTCTTCTTAGTTCTTCCTCTGTCAATCACTATAGTATTCAATAATGCTATGTAGCCTCAGTGTGGATGCATTCCTAGTGTAGGTGGTATTAAATGATTGACTAAATGATAGGTATTTAATTTCACCTATCATTTAATGCCACATTAACGCCACCTAGACTGGAGATGCAACCCCAGTGGGAATGAATAGCATTGCTCTATAGTATTTTGTCTATGTATATAAGCCTTAATTTTCTGCAGTGGCATACATGATAGTGCAACTTGAACTTAGTGCCACTAGCTACTTTATTCTTATTTAATTACTAGTTGATGTAGGTGAAGCGTAAAATATTTGAAAGTACGATCAAAATTTGTTGATTTTTAAAAATGACAAGGATTGACAATCAAGAATCGTTGATTCATAGAAAATTTTGAGAATTTATTATTGATTTCGCAAAATAACAATATTCAGATCAAAAGAATTGAAAAAAACTCAATTTAATAGACAATCAAATAACAATTAGGAAAATTGAAAACCTTAAACTTTCATCAAGATCTATTATTGCTAACTAGTTCATTGATAGATACAAGAAATTAATCTGAAATCTGATTAGTTGTAATAATACTGAAAAATCATAAACTAAATTCTGTAGTATCAAATATAATAAGCTGTAATAATATTGAAAAAATCTATAATATATTAAATATCATATCAAGTAAGAATTATTTTTTGGACGATTATAGCCCTACTACAATTCAGTTATTTCAATAATGTCTTATTTTTCTTTTTTCAATATATAATTAATTTACAAATTGTAATAAATATTATAATTAATTCTCAATTAATTAACATCAATATTCATTTAATTAATATTAATTAGGATTTCACGTCCATGTCCTTGTTATTAATTCAATTAATAAACATTCACATTGATTTAATTAATATTAATTAGAATGTCAAATTCAATGATACAGTTCATTATTCACGTTCATGTATGCTAATTAGCATCCGATTTCACTGAATTAGAAATTAAATTATATTTATTTAATATAAATTATTTAACATTCATTGTCACATGTATATTTCTTTGTATTAATTCTAAATTAATTAACATTTACGTTAATTCATGTATCGTATTCGCATTCATCTTCATTTATGCATTTAGTTGTAATTCCAATACTCACATTCAAGTATGCATTTCACTATTTACGTGCGTGCATAATAATTAACATTTATTTTCAAGGGTTTGCATCCATTATATTTATATCAAAAGAGTAAGTGAAGGGTTAAATATTACTTTCACGACACTTATAAAGCATTTCAAATAACGTTGTGACTATTTTTTAGAAACATACTTTTTGGTAGTATTTTCGCTTAATTTTAACATTAAATTTTGTTGGCGAAAACTCAAAAGAAGGCATTGACCTAACCTAACTAAGCCCTTTTTGGCTGATTAAAATCAAATTATCATCAAATTCTCATACTTTAAAATTCAAAAATGCTGAACGTGCATTGCCGACGTGGTCCTGTACATGCAGCATAACTCTTTAAAATTAGAGGTTTGAATAAAAGTTGCTACTCAAAAATCATACCGTTGAATTGGCCGACAACCCATTATTCACGCCTTCCTCAAATGACATTTTTTTTACTCTAGCTAAGCCCTCGTTTGACCCCCATTAAAATTATAATATATTTTTCTCTCTTTTCTTTTCAATTACACATTCTCAAATAAAATAATATTACACGTAAATCGAAAAATTTTCCTTATTTTTGAACAAACCATTTTCCAAAAAACTCAATTTCAAAAATTATAATATCAAATAATGGGGGTCAAACATGGGTTAAATATATTTAATCACAGTTTTTAATAATTAAACTGCATTTTAATTGCATCTTGACTCATAATCTTTACACAATCACATTTATACATCGAACTTTTTCATTGCATTTTTACTCGCAAATTAACATAAATTGTTCATGAATATAGTTTATTTCCAAGATTTTCTTTCAAATACAGTAAAAATTAAAAAGATTCATTTATTGTATTTTTGAATAAGCAAAAAAAATAATAATAATAATAAAATAAAATCATAATGTAAAATAATATTTAACCATCATTTATAGCACGTTAGCACTGTCTTTGGACAAATATCATGATTAAGAACAATCTTTTTCGGTTAATAAATTGTTAAAAATAAAGATGTGATGAAGAAAAAGTTAAGGACACAAATGTAATAATGAAAAGAGGTTAATGACTTTCATTATCTATAATATATTAAATATCACATCCAGTGAGAATCATTTTTTGGACAATTTTAAACCTGATAAAATTCAATTATTTCAGTAATACCTTACTTTTCGTTTTTCAATATGTAATAAATACTACAAAATGTATGAATTTCGTATTATTAATTCTCGATTAATTAATATTCACATTAATCTAGATTCAATGAATCTTGACTTGATGAATCATGATCTACATGACTCTAGAGTTATTATAGATGAATTTATTTCTATTCATGTATTTAGGAATTTTAATGAATGTTTAAATTCACGTATTAGCAATTAATTTTTTGTACAAAACGTAGTATTTTATCATCGCAAAAAATTTGAATAATAAAAGATGAATTTTGAGAGTATAATTTTCTTCTTTTAAATTTCTATTCTAAATTTTATTTTATTTTGTTTGTTTGACACTTATCAAATTCTCCCAACAAATTGGTATCAAATATTACTTATAAAGTATTTCAAAATAACGTGCAATGCACGTTCAACTTTGACTAGTCTCACAAAAAGTACCCAAAATAACCATACTCATGTATCGACTAATATCGATGTACCTGACAAGACTATTCATAATATGATAATTCTGAAATTCAAATTTTGTAATTAACCTTAACTTAACTTACATCAAGACCTATTATACTTAACTGGTTCGTTTTCCTTAATACTTGTGACCACTCCATTATTGACCCAAGTGGGCATATTCAAATTAATTCAATTATTATTTGCAGTGAAAAATACATATAGATGAGAATTATCCTAAAATGGCATGAAACTCAATTGAATATTTGAATTTTAAAGTTAGAGAAGTACCGTGCAAGGAAAAGATTCATCTAATGCCTCCAAATAATTAGATAACACGACCTGATTCTAATAATTATAGGCTATATATATAGTCTTTGAATCAAGCATTCACATTTCTAGAATTATAATAGAAAATATTTTAATCATTAATATCTTTAGTGTGTCAAACAAAAAATAAATAAAAAGACTAATTATTTTTCTATTATCGAGCTATATAATTTTGTTGAATCCAACGTACGAACATTTTAGAATTGACTCTATCTAAATTCGTCTCAAGATCCTCTAATAAACTATCGAGAACGGAGAAATAATAATAATTTTTTTTTTTTTTATGAATGTCAAGAACACGAGGACTTACATTAGAAATAACAAAATCTAATTAAAATTGTGATGTTGTGAAATACAAAGATTAATCACGGTATGTGAAATATTGTTACGATCACGCCACTGTTAAAAACAAAGATTTGCTGAATATTTTAGATTAATGTTCGTGCTCCAAACTTGGTTCCAAAATACTTATATCTACTCTTAACTCTGGATTGGATACGTGATGCTCCTATTTATTAGTGAGATTCATTTCAAATCTATTACAATCTAAAAAGACAAATTTTGTTGTATATGATACCAAAAAAAAAAAAAAAAATTATTTTATTCGAGATGATACCAAATTAATTCTAACAAAAAAGGAGGCTAGGTTAGTCTATATACATATGTGAACCCTAGAGGATGTTTCCAATGGTCCAAAAGTCATATCTCTCTCTCTCTCTCTCATCACACGTGTATGAAGATAAGATTATAATGAAATTATTACCGACAACATTTATTTAAAATTTACAGTGTGATGACAGACAGACAGACAGCCGGGCTTTTGTTTATAGTATTTGGCATGTGTTTTTACCGTCTTTTGATTCTTTTCTTCAACGGTCAAACTTGTTTTTGAATCCTTCGAGACATCAAAATATTCACACTTGAACCATTCTAACGTACTTGCTTCCATAATTGATTGCAGATTTATTTATTTATATATTCTTTTTTAGATAATTTATGTATTATATATATTCACAGATACAAAATGCTGATTTGTATTTTTTTTAATTTTATCTTAAGAATGATAAATGGAATATAAATTGGGACACAAATGTTGGAAGAAATAATATAAATTTCGGTTATTTTCTTTGGTATGAATTACAAAGACGATTTTGACTATTATTTTTCATTGGAAATGTTCTCCTGCCCACGGTGGGCAGGATAAGACTGCCCACCTCCAAATGTGAGAATTCAACGTTGAGTTCTCTTCGAGTGGACATTATAAAACTTCCCACCGTGAGCAGGAGAACAGCTCTATATTTTTCATATCGATAATGGTGCAAGTGGTAGCATATAACTCTCCATTGTAACACATGTTCCGAGTGTCAACATTTTGAAATGTGACACTCTTATTGTTGACATACCATTTGTTGATCTAATGTCCCAAGAATAACATTTATCTTGAAACTCGTCTAAAACTATAAATTAATGTTTATTTAAATTTTTTTTCTCTAAAGCCTCCTCGTACAGGGACAGATACATAGTATTAATTTCGACCCATGAAGGGTTGTCAACATTATAGTAAAAAGACAGTGTCAGTCCATGCATGAATTATTGTAGTGATATGAGCAGTGCATAGAGAGATAGATGAAGTCCCCCGTTTGTGGCGGGGAGCAGTTTGATGATTAGGGTTTGGTGGATAATATCAGAATAATGTGATGTGGACGGATGGGAATGTGATAAAGATATGGGTTTTTTGAAGGCCGCCGCCCTGAGCCTGAACGAATTCTGGGTTTCAAACAGTGTATCAGAAATATGAATGAGAAATTAAGGGGCAGATATTTTTCTGACACTCATGTATGACTTTTGTCCATTGGGCATGGATATATATATGAGTTCTTGGGGGTGGTAGGTGTGAGGCAAGGTAGCATGGGTTGGGAGTAGAGCCGTAGAGGTGAGGTTCTGTAGACTGTAAGAGGAGTAGTTTAAATTTTAATACTTTAGTTATTAATATTTTGTTTATCGATGTGAAATTTTGTCATTAACATGCTCTTTTAAGATGATAATTTGTTTGATAGCACTTATGTTAAAAATTTTAATGCTAGTTTGAACTTAAGACAAATTGAATTATTTATTTAAACTTAGCAACTCTAATACCGTATTAAAATTTCGAGATTTCATCTTAAAATATTAGTCTTATTAAGACAAATATTTCAATTTTAGACCATCTCTAAAAAAATCTTTAAATGTAAGATACTCTCTATTTTCGAAAGCCAACTCTTGAAATTAGAATTCAGTAGGCTTTCTAATATAACTTTTTAAAATAAAAGTGGAGACCTATTCGGATAAGGGAAAATTCTAGAGATTGCTTCGAAATAAGATCCTAGGCACATGCAATCAAAGGTAAAAGTAGCACTCTTGGTAGAGGCGACAAGGGAAAATAGTAGGGTGAGGGGAAAGGGGGGTAAGCCACTAAATTGAAAGTTTCGCTCACTCGTCTAGTACACCGCGAGTGGAGTGCATAAGCCCTTTTAGAGATAGCAGTTGCCTTTAGCTGAGATGATTCAGGCCTATGACATATTGGAATAGCCCAAAGCCTAGTTTTGAGCATTTCTTTAATGTGGCAACAAAGATCTTCCTTTGAACACGGAAATTTTCGTTGATAAAATCTCTTCGTACAAACCTTTGGAGAATTAAACACACTGTCTATTTGTACTTTATAATCATCGCATTTAGTGCTTGTTTGAAAATTTTTGCTAAAAACTTTATCAATTGATCAAACTTCAGAACTATATATTTCATGAGATTAACAACTTTTCAACCACGTATTTATCAACTTTTATCAAAATTTACTAAAGTTTTATCAAAAGCTTTGTGAAACAACGTCTTAATAAATTGCTTATTTCAATGCTAAAATTCTTAAATTATTCAAACAATCTTTGAATTTATTACCCACTGATATTTAAAGATCTTTAATTAAAAAGGAGAAAATGTAATAAATTAAATGAAAAAAGTAAAATAAAGATTTTGGTTGAAGTATATAAAATGATTACTCTTTAAATTTAAAGATACTTTCTATTGCATACAAAATAATCTTTAAAAATGAGGCAGTTGGAAATGCTCTTGACGATACATACCTTCCATATAAACGTAAGAATAAAGCAGTTTGTACAAATGAAAATTACAGAAAGCATTACAAATGATAAAGTGACAACACTACATTGGTTGGTTTAAATTTATTTCGTGTCCAATATTTAATGAATGTTTGCGAGTTGACAATCTGTCAAAAAAATTATCAAAAATTTACGTACAAGAAACATTTTTCTAAAAGTAAACTTAACATATTATACACGTATTAGGGTTGCTTATACAAAAAGGTAGGATCCTTGTAACCTTATTATAGAGGTTAAGCAATAAAATAACATGGGGTAAATTAAATGTTAGGAGAATCTAAGGATATCTTTGAACGTTCAAATGGAGAATGAAAACTTGTTTTAAGATTAAGAAACCACGTGCTCATAGGTTACACCTCCGTGTGTTAGGTTAAAAAGAAAATCAAACTAATACTTTAGGATTGATTCTAGTTGTAACTTATATATGAAATAACAAAAAACATTTTAAATATAGTTATACTACAATTAAGAAAAGCATTCCTATAATTTGTAAGCGCCTTTTTCACTTATTTTACCGTAAACGAAAGTTAGTATGTGAGATGGATAACTTGGACAGAAGTATTGAACCATGGACGCATAAAGTTTGTTAATCCATATTGTCCCAAATTTCGTCACAAACCTCTCTTAAGAAAAAATAGAAAAAAAAATGTAAATCCAATGTAGATCTTGAGAGTTGCGATCAGAGTTTTTCATATCCTATTTTTCTTGTAGTGAATAAAAATGCAAATATTAGAAGACAGGGAAAAAAAAAAAAACTACATATTGAAAAGACAAATATGCCCTTCATCAACTCACGGAGTCTCCTCTTGCTGAAATCATAGAGGTTTTTGGGATCCGTGTATTGCCTAGCAATACCCCTATCCCTACCCTATCCCCTGCTCCCCCACCCAAAGAGAAAGAGATAAGTATGATTGTCCATTTTTATTTGAAAGAATAATTTTCATTTCATCAACCATTCCTCTTCTTCTTATCAAATCAAACTCCTTAGGGTTTTTCTTTTTTCCTCTGTAAAACTTCATGCATGAACTGTATAACTTGTATTAGCTAGTACCAAAATCTCTCTACAAATCTTGAAATATTAATGGCTAATTCAATGAATAATTGGTTGGGATTCTCTCTTTCACCTCAAGATCATTTCCCTTCTCAAGATCACTCACAAAACTCAGTTTTCAACTCAGATGAAATCTCAGCCACACAAGTTTCATCAAGTGAATGTTTTGATCTATCTTCTGACTCAACTATTCCTTCTCTTAACGTTCATGCCCCTTTTGCCATTTTAGAAGATTTCCAAAGGAACAATAATTCACAAGGTCAGTCTTTCGATCATATATACGACAGGTTCTTGAGTATTCATCTGTCTTTTGTCTAGTCTAATTTCGAACTTTTTTGTTTCACTTTATTTGCAGATTGGAATATGAAGGCTGCTGGGTTGAACTCATGCAGCGGTCAAAACCTGGAGAATCAAGAAAGGCCAAAACTGGAAAACTTTTTTGGGGTTTCTGGGCACACTTTTAATGATCAAGAACACAAGAAAACCATTTCTACTGATACTTACATATACCAAGAATCTGCTGAGGTCACCTCTCAAACATCAAGCAACAATAATACTATTGGCCTCTCCATGATCAAGAACTGGCTGAGAAATAACCCGGCACCGCCACAAGCGGCTGAGAACAAAGTTGATGACGAGGCGGTGCTACCACCACCAAGGTCTAGTAGTGTACAGAGTTTGTCACTTTCAATGAGAACTGGCTCACAGTCAAGCTCCCATTTGCCAGTTACTACTGTAAATGGTGAGAGTTCTACAGTTGGTAACAATGAACAGCAGCTTAAAAATGCTCTTGATAGCCAAACTGGTGCAATAGAGGCTGCACCGAGGAAATCTATAGATACATTTGGACAAAGGACATCTATCTACCGCGGCGTAACAAGGTTTTTTTACCTAAATGCTACTATATTTTTTTTTCTATATATACAACTCCGAGGAGGGTTAAATCTTATGAAATGAATCCTATTTTGTTGTTCAGCCCCTCCCAAAGGGAGAGTGGTCGAGGAAACGTGTAACAGATTCCGAATTTATTGTGAATCCAAAAGTTTTTCTTAAGGGTTTCTGTTTGTGCAGGCATAGATGGACCGGCAGATATGAGGCACATTTATGGGATAATAGTTGTAGAAGAGAGGGACAGACCCGGAAAGGAAGGCAAGGTATGAATAAATTGTCTGCCATTATGTCAATAATTTTAATTTGTGAATATTAAATTATTTCCTTGCTTTTAACCCTTGTTTTATTGTCTCAATATGTTTGTTCTTTTGTTGGGGCTGCTGATTCATTCTTTCTGTAGTTTATTTAGGTAAGTAATTTCATTTTCCCTCTTCAATGTATGTTTCCATTAAGAAATTTTTGATTAATTTAAATCAATTTCCTCTTTCTTTTGGTTAAAATTTTACAGGAGGTTATGACAAAGAAGAAAAGGCTGCTAGATCTTATGATTTAGCAGCATTAAAATATTGGGGAACTTCTACAACTACAAATTTTCCAGTGAGTATATTTCTGGGTTTTCATCCACTAGTTTTCGTGTTTGGGTTTATCCTTTTCTTATAAGTACATATTTGAACATTCTCAGATGAGCAACTATGAAAAAGAAATTGAGGAAATGAAGCTCATGACGAGGCAGGAATATGTAGCATCATTAAGAAGGTAAACTAATATTAATTTCTACATTCTACAGTTTAGTCAAGGAGGAAAAAAATAGTGGATGAATGCTTAATGTACTGATCATATGAATGGTTATGTTTCTGATCCAGGAAGAGTAGTGGATTCTCTCGAGGTGCGTCAATTTATCGAGGAGTCACAAGGTAAAAAGAAATGAAAATTGTCTTTAAACTTCGTATTGAATGATGTTCAATGACATGCACCGACTGTACTAGGGACCTCAAATCTATTAGGAACGAGACTTAAATTTATGTAAGTCTGATATAGAATCTACGATCAACAGACACCACCAGCATGGTAGGTGGCAAGCAAGAATTGGAAGAGTTGCTGGGAACAAGGATCTTTACTTGGGAACTTTCAGTAAGCATTTCGTCTTGATTTATGAAGATTAAATTTAAGCCTCCATTAGGGAATAATTTATAAACGGTTTAACTTATAAATAGTAGATATGAATAGTTGATAAGTAAATACTACTTATTGGGTTCATAAAAATGAAGTTTCAGCAATTTATAAATGACTTATAAATTTGCTAAACGGAGGCCAAGTAAATAATCGTATTATCCCTCCAACTACTCAAAATTTTAGTTAAGGTAGTTCAACTTGATATCATAGTTGGGCTGAAGCCTCTAAAAACTGCAGGCACGCAGGAGGAAGCGGCCGAGGCCTATGACATTGCAGCCATTAAATTTCGAGGATTAAATGCGGTAACTAATTTTGAAATAAACAGATATGATGTCAAAAGTATACTAGAGAGCAGCACATTGCCAATTGGAGGGACTGCTAAGCGCCTCAAGGATGCCGAAATGGCTCTAGATAAACAAAGGAGTTTTGATGAGAACCCGATTTCACATTTGACCGATGGACTTAATAGCTATAGCGCGCATCATGGCTGGCCAGCCATTGCTTTCCAGCAAGCTCAGCCACTGAGTATGCTCACTCCTTATCCTTATAGCCACCAAAGACGAGATCTTGATGTCAATCAAAGTTTTCGTGATCTTCATCAACTTCAACTAGGAAATGCACAAAATTTCTTGCAACATTCAGTGTTGCACAATCTCATGAGCCTGGATTCTTCTTCCGTTGAACACAGCTCGGGATCGAATTCAATCATTTACAGCAACAATGGAACAGGGGATGGGAATGGAACCGAGGGTAACTTTTTCGCGCCAATGGGAACCGTGTTAGCTCAAGAAGAAGTGAAGCCACTTGATTATGAAAATATGTTTGGACCGGGGTCGGGGGATCCTTATCTTCAGGAAAGAAATTTCTATTATCAATCTCAGCAACCTTCATCAAGTAGCATAGTGAAGACTGCTAGTGTTTGTGATCAGGCCTCAACTTGTAACAATTGGATTCCTACTGGTGTACCAACTCTTGCTGCTAGGCCTAACAATATGGCTATTTGTCCTGGAGCTTCGACTTTTACGGCGTGGAATCAAACATAAGATTTGATCAGTGGATCGACTGGAAAGTTAAGGATGTATACATGACTAACATCTAACTCTCTATTTTTCCAAATTTTCTTCTGAAAAATGCCAAGAAACGTAGAATTTTAAGGTTATCTATCCTTTGTTTATTTATATATTTTAGGTTTTTTCTGCTTGATGCCAGCAAACTTTATTAGGATATTTGACTGGAGTTCATCAATAGCCAACGAAAATTACTCAAGTTGCTATGAATTTTGGGAACTTCAGTTCATTGCCCTCGGATCTTAGAAGTCCAAACTTTGTAATTTTGAATGATATTAGATTAATACAAAGAATGGGATTCAGTAATTTTATGATATTAGACTTGAACATCGTGTTTTGACTAGTTTAAATACGGGTGCTCATCACATTTTTATTTTCTATGGCTTTTTAATGGTATTAAAGGTTTTCAAACATTGTTAGTTTTCATATTTAGGTATCTAGCTTTTTATTTTATTTTCTTCTTATTATCTTAATTTTTCATTATTTAGCACGTCTCATTCTTGATAACGATTTTGACATTTTGTGCAAAATGTAACAGCGTAAAAAGACTTATCTACACATTTTATTGTTGATGACGATTTTTGTGCTTCATTTTAAAGTACGTTAACAGACTATTTGGACAAAAGTCATCACTATAGACAAAACGTGATAATCAACGTAAGATTGATGATAAGAATGTGAAAAATATAATGTGATTACAAGACATAAAAATTGGAGGACCTTTAGTACAATTAAAAATTGATGTAACGATGTGGTGACAATATAATCAATCTTCCTTCGTTATCAATTTTTAAATGTTCCCTTAGTTACGAAACATTTAAGATATTTCATTCTAATCACCGGATATTTTTTTAGCATATCTAGGCCAGCACCTTGTTACTACGACAACTGATTCTTTCCTTTGTCTTTTTTTTTATTTAACTGAAAGTAAAGGCATGATAGTCTTTTTAACCTCTCATAAAGGACCATCGTGCAAGTAACTATAAGTTGAGGACGTCCGTGCCAAGAAAAAGTAAGGGACCAAAATCGTACAAAAGCCATAAATTAGAGACCCAAATTTCCTTTCCTTTTTGGCTGGTTGTCATGTTGTTGGGGGTGGTGGTGAATTGATTGTAGTGGTGCCACAACTACTCAAAAAGTCACGGTTACGAGAATGTGTGATTAAAAAAGAATGAAAAGTTTTGAATTTACTTGTAATATTATTTTATTGAAAAATGTATAGTTGATAAGAAGAGAAAAAAATGAATTATAATTTTAATGAAGACACAACATGTGCTTTTGAGTGTTTACAACATTTTCACCAAAAATGTCAAAAATATGTTTCAAGTTTTATGTTATAAGTTTAATTTTGTTTTCGAAAATGTATTTTAAAAAATACAAGACCAAATAAGTTTATCATATTTTGCAAGACTAAAAATTAAAAACAGCAAAACAAACGCATCCTAAAAGTTTGTAATTGAACCTATAAATTTCCATCTATAAAAAGACCGGATGATGGAAAATGAAGGACAAGAATTAATCTGCAAATTTATTTTGAATTTTCTATTTCCAAACTGTGTGCCCAAAAAGGAAGGAATTAACAAAACATAATCTGCAAATTGATTTGAATTTTTCTTTCCAAATTGAGCCCCAAGTAATTGTCACCATGTTTTCAATAGATTTAACTTTATTTTAAATATTTTTTACCTCTTATTTTCTAGATGCAACCTTATTTTAACGTTTAAGGAATTGTGACATTTTTATTAGCTACGAGAGTTTATAGATTACATTGTTCGTCCTAACTATGAAGTGGAAATTACATAATTCCAAGTGTTTGAAGATTAGAATTCAAAAGTCAGGGACCAAGTTCCATTATTCAAAAATCAGGTATGAATATAATAATTAAATATCTACCCCCAATTCAATTCCAATTCCAAACCCTAACCATTTCATTTTATTCTCACCCTCACTCACTCACTCTCCATCTATCTTCTCCCTCTATTCCTTTCCCTCTTTTACGCCGCCGTCGGAACACGCCGCCGGAGACCTACCCCATTTCACTTCAGTCGTTGCCACCACGTAAGCAGCACCAAGGCGATTTGTACCACACAGCGTGGTGGGTGCGAAATCTCCTCTCTCACTCTCTCTCTCCTCAACGAGATCTGTGGGTGAGCATCACCGTCGCTGTAGTAGCAGCGCTGAAAAATTACTGGGCACAAACCACATCATTCATTCTGTAAAATTACTGGGCACAAACCATAGCATTCATTCTAATAATGGCAGTGATGCCGCTGTCGAGAGGTGGTGGTAGTGGTGGTGTTTTTGTTACAGATTGTAAGGCAGTTTAGGTTGTGGTGTAGGTGAAGGTGTTGACGGTGGTGGCGGTAGCGGTGGCGGACTTGATTATTTGTTGGAGGGGTGATGGCTGTGGTATGGATCGTGTGGTAGTTTTGGGAGAGGGGTGGATTTTGGCAGGCGACGATAGTGCAGTGGTGTGGTGGTGTTGCTGTGAAAGGTACTGTGGGTGTGTTTGTGGTGTTGTGGGAGATGGTAGTGGTCGTGGCGGTGGTGAGGTGGGATGAGGTGGGTTGGATGCCTGTGACCAATAATTGGTTAATTTGTAACATGTGATCTAAAAATTGTGACGGTGATGGTGGATTTGGTGCGGTAGTGATGGTCTCGTAGTGCTGGCGACGGTCGTAGGGTGAGGGTGGTCGTAAGTGGTGTTGGCGGTGGTATGTGGCCTAAGTTTTGGTGCATGTGACCAATTATTTGGTTATCTGTGATCAGTATTAAACTGTGACCTTAAAATTTGATAACTTATGACTGAAATATATATTGTGACCAACAAATTTAAAAATTTGTGACCGATTCATAATCTGTGACATGTAATTTTTTTATTTGTGACCAATGAAATAAACTATGCCCTATAAAAATTTTGATTTGTGACCTCGAAATAATCTGTAACCTATAAAATTTTTGATTTGTGATCTCATGACCAATTAATTTGATAATATGTTACTTGTAGATAAGCCGTGACCTATAATTATGTATATGTGACCATTAATTGTATAATTGTGACCTAATTAATAAATATTTTTAATTAATTACCTAATACCTGAGTTTTGAATTGTTAAACTATCTACCTGACTTTTGAATTGGTGTAAACCATACACCTGAAATATGAATTNAAAACAAAAAGTATAGAGTTCATAACCAAGTTTTGAAATTTTGATCATGGAAAGAATTGGATCTTGTACCAAGAATCTTCTTCAACCTCAAAAGTCTTCAAACCCTAGCTTTTACTCTTTGATCTTGATGATTGTGTTTTTCTCTCCCCCCAAATTGTGTGAAGCTAGAGTAGTATTTATGTTTTATTTGAGTTTTGGACGAGTTTAAGTTGAATTGCACTTGAAAAACCCTATTTTAGTGGCGGGTAGCGCTTAGGCGCCATATAGTGGCGCCATGGCGCCATGAATCTGGTCTTTTTCTCAAGATTGGGTTCCTCGGCGCCAACTACTGCTCCCACTCAGCGTCTTCTTCAGTGTTTTGTCGTAACTTTCTTTTCCGATGTCCGATTAAGACGATTCAAAGTGTGTTGGAAAGATAACGCAAAGGGCTATAACTTTATTTGAAATAACTTGTTTCCAATTTGAACGTTTACTAGGTCAAAATGGGTTTCAATTTTGAGTTAAAAATCTGGAACATACTTGTGCGGTTGAAAATTGATTTATGTCCACTATTTTTTAACTTCTAATTGTATCCAATTGAACCTTAGCATTCTCAAATCTTCATCGTAAGCTTCGACACCACTTTTGAATATTTATACTTTAATCACTAAACTTTGGATCTTGCCCCTTATTTTCGTCAATTTTCACTTCTTTCTTTTAAATCCGCTTCCTTTCATCGAGTTCCACCTAACAAACGAAACATACAATAAATTAGGCTATTACTGTTCAAAAGCACTATTAAATGTCTATATTTTTAAGTTCAAATAAATTTATAAAATACAGTGATCTTTTCAAAATTTACTATTTTGAGAGTTGTACATTACATATTACAACTTCATTTTTTTCATCGCCTTTTCGCAAAAGTATACTGGTGTGCTGTCGTAATCACCCAAAAATAGTCATTTAACCTCTAAAATTAATGTAGTAATG
>CAIGRT010066523.1:0-10349 GCA_903798405.1 Fraxinus platypoda | reverse complement strand
CAATTCAAAATTTATAAAAGTACATAAAAAATATTTAATCGTGTTAAGGACACAAAGAACATTAATAATCATCGTAAACGTATATTTTACAAACATAAAAAAAATTAAAGCAAATAGTATATAAATTAAAATATAAATTACTAATACATGCAGACGCTATTCGAAGCAGAGAAGAAGCAAAAGTTGGGCAAAAACAAGAAGCCGGGTAGACACATATGTATAATTAAAAATAATTGAGTTAGCAGACAAGAAATTGGGTACAAGAAGTAAGGTACGCATGAATTAATTGAAAATTCACGTGGACGATTTGACAGAAAATTGCAGAGAATTTGATCATGCTAATGCAATGATTGTTGCACAAATTAGATTTGTAAATAAAGTATTGGTAAAGTTGGATTTGTAAATAAAGGCACAAATTGAACTTTCAATTCACGAATCAAGAGGCAAAATTGATGTACTGGGTGAAGAAGCAGAAACAGTATAACGTGTAAAAAAAAATTACATGTCACCAAATTGATTTTGGTACACGTAATAGATGATTATGTTTAAAAATTATTACATTCTAACTAATTTACTTTGATTTTGAGAGAATCGTGCTGATGACGTGTTATAAAAAGAGAGAATAAGAGAAGTCAATAGACTTGTGTGTATTATAATGAGAACCAAAGCCCTATATTTATAGGGAATGAATAGGGATACATATGGTAATAATATCTAGGGCTGCAGGGGTACAAGTGTCATTCACGCCAAACCCTAATTTACTTTCCTTTTACAACAATTTCAACTATTACAATTTTATCAATCAAAACGACTCTATTTCTCCTAAGTACGATGACATCATTTTCAACTCCGTTGCTTTCTCTTCTTCGTCTCTTCTTTCTAGTTTTGTTGAGCTTCTTTTCCCATTGTTTCTTTTTCCCTCATTTCCCCAATTGCTCCTCACATAACAATCCTCCCTCTCATCTTGATCTTGTCCCCAAGATCCACAAACTGGAAAATGAGTTTTGACTCAATCTTCATCTTCCCAGGTATCATTTTCTGGTGATGAATTTGACCAATGGATGAACCACTAAATCGCCAACCGATTTTTTGCATTGTACTACTGTAGACTACAATATAGAAAGAGGCTAATGATATGGCTATGAGGAATGGTTACCTTCTGGCAATTGCATTACTGGTATAATATTCTGCTCAAGTTATTTTTTCAACAAAGACACGTGGAAGATTGGGTAAATTTTTTATCCCTCAAGTAAGGCTAACTGAAAAGTTACCTCTCTAGCCAAAGTATTTAGCACCCAACTTATTATAAGGTCTACATTATACTGACTGTTGCTTAAGGAAGGCCTAATCATCCTCTATAAAAGACCTTTCAATCCTATTTTTATCTGCATAGAGTTTCATCCTTGCACTTGCCTATGAGATATGTTCCTTTAACTGTTGGTTTGATATGTATCTCCGCATCTCCCCCACTAGCCTCTCTATTTTTGTTTTCTGAATAAAAAGGCATTTATAATATCTGATTCTAAATGGTTGTATTCTTTCAATGGAATATGGTGGTCATGTGACCTCTGAGGTAGTAGTCCACTTGGTTCCTCAAACACCATTGGGAATTGCTGGATAACATCGAAGATTTGGCTGGGTATTTCTCCATTCTCTTCTTCACTGATGGACCATAAGTGTCCTATAACCACATATGTACTCATGTTAAACAATCTCTCCATCTCCTGAACCTCCATCTTTTTAACTGGATGTACTGGTGTTTCACTCCTCAACTCTGCCTAATTATTGTTGTCTTTGTATTTGGTATACCCTTGCACAAAATCGAAGATAAGGGGGCCAAATTGCTAATTCAATTCACTCTTAGCACCATGTCACTGCCACCAAGTTTTAGGGTCCTTAGATTGAACTGAAATTCCCATTCCTATACCCTTCACAATAATGGTTGGCATACAACCTTACCTTCCAATTTGTCACCATTAGCTACCCTGACTGTCATAGTATAGGCTTCATCAATGGCATAGTTCAGTTCCCTAATTAATTTCTCATCCACAAAGCTGTAGGTGCTCTTACTATCAATGAGTATAGACACTTTATTTCTCTTAATTACCCAGTGACTCCAATTGTTTTGTGCTTCAGATTTCCAGCTAAGACACTGATTGATATCTCCATGACTTCTTCACCTCCTTGTCCCTCTTCAGGTTCAGACTCCTCACTCTCCTGATGTTCTTCCATTGTTGCCACATGCCTTATCTTGCTAAATGATTCAATTACTTCCTCCCTTGTGTTGTCTGCAAACCTTCTACATAATTCCTCAGAAAACATTCCCCAGACTGCATTAAGATGACTTGCAATGAAGCCATCAAACCAAATGTCTGCCGTCCCTTTCAAGTACTTCTCGAGCATTCCTAGCCTCAGTTAATCAGAAATCTGATTGAGTTGGAGGTAATTTTTGGCTTCCACAAGCCATTCTCTAGGTCCCCCTCCCCTAAATGGAGGAAAATCGATTTTTGAAAACTTTAGTATTCCCTATGTTATCATCCCTAACACGGTTACCCAACTCCTAACCACCAGATCCTTGTAATGATAATACACTATCGAATCTATAATTAGACATAAAATTTCTTTATTTTTCTGTTCTATTCCAAGATCAGTAGATATTTGTGTCAACATAGCTACCATTTTCCCATATGCTTGATTTATATCTAATACGATATCCTCGATTTTTTCTTGTCTATGACCAAATACCTGGAGGGTTTGATATGTTGATTCCAGTTTGGCCCTCCAATTTGCTGGTCACAGCTTTGAAAGTTATACCCAAATCTGTTATTTCTAGATCCAACTTCTTCAGATGTTCATCCACTACCTTAGACCTTGTATCCATGACTATCAATTGCCCAGTAATAAACACCTGCTCTGATACCATTTTGTTATGGTTTGGACTCCAGCTCCTCCTTAACCGCAACTCACCGAAATTCTACTCAACTGAAGTCAACTGAATGTTAGCCAAATAAATGAAGAAAAACAGAATTGGGGTAGGGGAAAAATGATAGAAAATTAAAGAAGAGTTGAGAGATAAAAATGAATTAAAGAAACCAATGCACTAATAAATGTAATTGCAAATGAAACTTGACAGAGCTTCCTTCTTCGTACATGGAGATATATCATATTTGAGGGAAAGATAGAGAAGAAAGGAATTGAATTCTAATCAACTAAAGAGAAAATGAACACAATAGCTACATAAGACAAAAGGAATTGGCGCCAAAATGAACTAACATTCTAACCTATCTAACTAACTTCTTAACAGAAATGAATTACAATAATAAGCTGCAGTTCAAGGGATCTAGAAGCATTTATAATCTAACATTCCCCCCTTAAGATGTACTATGAATGTCTTTAACAGACATCTTGGACAGCAAGGATACGAGAGCTGGAGCTGGAAGAGGCTTGGTGAAGACATCAGTAAGCTGATGTTGTGATCAGATTGAAAGAAGATTGACAATTCCTGAATTAATTTTGTCACGAATAAAGTGGCAGTCTATCTCGATATGTTTAGTTCGTTCGTGAAAGATATGATTGTTGGCAATCTGAATCGCGACTTGATTGTCACAGAAAAGCACAGCCGGAGCAGGAGTAGAGGACTGGAAATCTTTCAACAATTGAGCTATCCAAAGAAGCTCACTAATGGTTGTAGCAAGCGCACGATATTCCGCTTCAGCAGATGAACGAGAAACTATGGTTTGTCTCTTTGCCTTCCAATAAATCAGTGAATCCCCAAGAAAAATATAAAATTTGATTGTGGATTTTTTGGTGTCAATGCAAGAACCTCAATTAGCATTAGAGAAAGCTTTTAAACTGATGGGAGAAGATGAGGAAGCTGGAAAGAGAAGCCCTTGACCAGGGCTGTTCTTCAAGTAATGAAGGAGGTGGTGCACAGCCTTGAGATGTGACAGACGAGGCTGAGACATAAATTGACTCAATTTGTGTACCACATAAGTGATATCTGGCATAGATATAGTCAAATAAATCAACTTGCCAACCAACCTTCTGTAAGATGTTGTATCGAACAACAAATCTCCTTCATGAATGCTAAGAGACAATTTAAGATCCATAGGAGTTGCAACCGGCTTGCAATCCAAATAACCTGCATCTTCCAACAATTGCAGGGTGTAGTGCCTCTGAGAAATCACGATTCCTGATTTGGAACGGGCAACCTCAATGCCTAAGAAATACTTCAAGCATCCTAGATCTCTCAACTTAAAGAGTGAATGCAGAAATGATTTTAGAGAGGTAATAATCTGTGGATTAGGACTAGTGATGACAATGTCATCTCCATACACTAGTAATGCCACAAAATTAGCACCTGAGCCTTTGGTGAACAGAGAATAGTCAGCCTTCGACTGAAGAAAACCATACTGAACAAGTGCTTAGGTGAATTTGAAATTCCATTGCCGGCTGGCCTGTTTAAGTCCATATATGGACTTATGTAATTTGCAAACTTGTTTTCCCTCAGTATCATGAACATTATAGCCAGGAGGAAGATCCATGTAAACCTCCTCAAACAAATCACCATTTAGAAAAGTGTTGTTCACATCTAGCTGAGTTAGACTCCAATTATGACAGGCTGCAAGTGTAAGAAGAACCTTGACAGTTACAATTTTTGCCACTGGGGAAAAGGTGTCAAAATAATCAAGACCCTCTTGTTGGGTGTACCCCTTTGCCACGAGTCGAGCTTTATGTCTTTCAATGGTCCATCTGATTTATATTTTGTCTTGTACCCCCATCTACATCCCATCGATTGTTTTCCAGATGGTAAAGGCACAATTGACCATGTTTTGTTCTGTTCCATAGCATCAAGTTCTAACTTTATGGCAGCACGCCACTCTGGACTTTTGACAGCTTGATGATAAAATTTTGGCTCGGGATTAGAAGAAATGTTCAATATGAAATGTCTGTGGGTAGATGACAGCCTATGATATGATAAGAAGTTAGCAATGTTACGAGGTGATTGAGGAAATTTTGTGGAGTCAGAGAGATAAGATTACAATGGTAATCTTGAAGATATTTTGGGGCATGAATGGCCCTATGTGATTTTCTAACATTGCTGAGTGGAACTGGTTGAACATCAGAATCAATGTTGGAACGTTCAGTGATAGGCTGGGATTCTTGAAGTTCTATTTGGGGTGATGTGTGAGCATCAGAAGATGGTATAGATCTTGAATGAGATGGTGACTGATGGCTAATTGGTGAGATGTGATCAACAAGTTCTGAAGTGGTGGCTTGAATATGAGAAATACTTGAATTGGTTAAAAAAGGATTTGGTAGTACAAAGTCAGGAAATGGATTAATGAGAGGAGCAGGTTCATTGACTGTATGAAAGGGAAATATATTTTCGTGGAAGATTATATCTCTAGACATGAAGATTTGATTGGAGGCTGCATCATAAAGTTTGTAGCCTTTAACTCCTGGAGGATATCCCAGAAACATGCATAGTCTAGCTCTAAGCTAAAACTTGCTTCTATGAGCAGATAATGTGGAAGAAAAGGCTAAACAACCAAAGACTCGAAGGGTAGAATAGTCGCAGGTTTGTGGTAGAGCAATTCATAAGGAGTTCGATGTTTTAAAAGAGGAGATGGGGTTCTATTTATGAGGAAAGTGGTCGTTAATACACATTCAGTCCAGAACTTGATTGTAACTCTTGATTGAAAAAATAAAGCCCTTGCAACATTCAAAAGATGCTGATGCTTACGTTCCACTACAGAATTCTGCTGTGGCCTCTCAACACAGCTGAATTGATGTAAAGTGCCTTTTTCTGCTAATAAATATGTGAGTGCAAGTTCAGGGGCATTGTCTGATCTTAATACTTTGATTTTGGTATCAAACTGAGTTGCCACCATGTTAAAGAACTTTGGAATAACAGTGCTTACATCTGACTTGTACTTTAACATATAAATCCATGTGAATCTAGAAGAATCATCAACCAATGTTAAGAAAAATCTATAGCCCGTGTGTGATGCAACCTGATATGGCCCCCAAATATCAGCATGAATAAGTTCAAAAGGATGATTAGAAGCACGGTTATTTGATATAACAGATAATCTCATTTGCTTAGCAAGTGGGCAAATGTAACATGGTAGATTCTTATTGAATTTATTAACATCATAAAGCAAATGATCCTTCAACCAGTCCAATCTCTTGAAAGAAAGATGGCCTAACCTATTGTGCCAAACATGCACAGATACATGGTTTACATATGCATTTGAAACAGAATCTGACATTTTAATGTCAAGAACATATAAGTCTTGCACCCGGTCACCCCCGCCAATCATCTTCCTGGATCTGAAGTCCTGAATCAGGAAGTGGTCATCAAAGAAGCTAATGGTGAGTTTTGATTCAAGTGTCAAAGAACTAACTGAGATCAAATTAAATTTGAATTGAGGTACAAACAAGACATCATGCAGCGTAATATTTGGACTCAGTTTAACATCACCACATATCTTAACTGATATCTGTGTGTGATTTGGCAATGTGACATTCGAATTTTCAATGATTCTCATTGATGTGAATGTTGCTGCAGTGCAACATATATGTTTAGCAGCTCCTGAATCGACTAACCAAACATCTTTGAACGACATAGTAAGCTCTACTGAGATAGAGTAACATTTACCTGTAGCATATGAGTTAATGCTGCTATCATGTGCATCATTAGAATTGATGTTGGTACCTGTGGCCAAGTGACTAGACAACATTGCCATCAGCTGCTGGTACTGATTGGTATTTAAATTCTGGACAAAATTACCAACAACTGATTGCTGCTCTTTCTTATCTTCCTTCTGTCCACCAGTAGAATTATGAGCAGAGACAGAGATCTGATTCACATTACTTGGTCCAGAGAGATCCCTTGGTCTCATCCTAAACCCAGGAGGGTGTCCATGAATTTTGTAACATTTGTCAACCGAGTGCCCATGAATTTTGCAAGATGTGCAATATGCTTTGTCTTTCCTGAAGTTTCTAGCAACTGCATACCTCATGTTATAACCGTAATTGGCATATCCAGTAGCTGATCTGCTGTTATCAGTAGTTCCATATCTCATATTTGTACCATAGTTAGCAGATCCAGTAGTTGATCTGCTGTTATTAGCCTTTAGTGCAAATGCAACAGCATTGCTTGAACTATCTCCAGCATCTACACGTGTTATCTTCCTTTAATTTTCCTCTTGATTTATCAATGCAAAAATCTTATTGATTGGAGGCAATGAATCAGATAGTAAAATCCGTCCTCTTACCTGAGAAAATGAGTCGTTTAGTCCCATATGAAAGGACATTACATATTCCATCTGATAGTGCTCATTTTGACCCTTCACACCATCACAAGTGCACTTCCCACAGCTGCAATTGGAGAGATAATTACTCAATTCTTCCCAGATCGTCTTGAGTTTAGTGAAGTACACGCTTACAGTATCATGATTTTGAGATAAATTCATTAACTCCTTCCTCAATTGAAAGATACGAGACCCATTTTTCTGCTGAAACCTATCTCTCAAATCATTCCATATTTCACTTGCGGAAGTTGCATAGATAACACTAGCGAGATGTCTTTAGAAATACAATTCAGAATCCATGAGATAACTATATTGTTGTTTCTGATCCACGAATTCATCAACTCTGGTTCGCCATCTTCAGGCTTGGATATGGAGCCATTGACAAAGCCAAGATTGTTCTTCACTAACAGTGCAATAACCATTGCACGACTCCAGGAAGCATAATTCTCTCCTGTGAGTTGTTGAGATACAAAAATCAATCCAGGAATATCCGAATGATGGAGAAAGTATTGGCTAGCAGGATCATCGATGTCGAACTTCACAACCTGCCTAGGCTCTGGTTGATTTCCAGGCTCTATGCTATGATTGAATCAAACAATTGATTGATTGTTTTTAGGAAAGCAACGAATGAAGCAATTGCTCTGATACCATATCAGATTTGAGGGAAAGATGGAGAAGAAAGAAATTGCATTCTATTCAACTGAAGAGAAAATGAACATAGTAGCTACATAAATAGACATAAGGAATTGGCGCCAAAATGAACTAACATTCTAACCTATCTAACTAACTTCTTAACAGAAATGAATCACAATAATAAGCTGTAGCTCGAAGGATCTAGAAGCATCTATAATCTAACAAGATATATATACTCCAGTAGAAAATGTGTTGGGCCAAAATGTAAAATGTAAAAAAAAAAAAAAAACGATTTCAACTATTGCAATTTTATTAAATTAAAACGACTCTGTTTCTTCGAGTGAAATGTTTAAAAATTCCCTCAACTTATACTATAATCATGAACTGTTCATTGAACTTCAAACTGCTTCAACTTACTTACTGAACTTTTCCCTTTTGCATTCCATCTATCACCCTAAAAAAATCCATTACATTAATGCTGATGTGACAGATGGAATTCTGATGTGGCATTTAACGGCCGTTAAATATGTCAAATCACCTTTTGAGGCTAGAATAACTTAAAAAAACATAAAAAAACAAAACAGACACCTTTGATCGTCTTCTTTAGTATCTGTCACCCCTCTACGCCACTCCCATCTCCTTGCCACGACTCCAATAGCCATCTCCGACAAAATAAACTTTGTTCTAAAATTCACATACACACCATTACCTATCCCTTAAAATGACCTCAATTTACAGACTCGTCGTTACTCTCATTAAACCCAATCCCTTCACCGTCGCTACAACCCCTTTATTTTGCACCAAACGAACAACCAATAACAACACACATGATTCTCTTCCCCCCCCCACCACACCTCCAGCATATCCGATTCATCGTCCATATTCAACACCGACTTCCCTACAATCACTACTGCTGCAGCAAAACTCAACATCCTCAAAAAACACTCCCATTTCTCATTTAGATTTGTGTGATTTTGATAACTCGTTTATATACTCTTCAACGAAGCGCTCTTTGTGAAAGGATTTTTAATCGATCATGTGGGCTTATATTTGAATTATTGTGCATTAAATTAGAGGCTATCAATTTTGGTTAAGCCGGTTAAACTGATCTAATAAGGTTTTTGTATTTTGGATTTTGAAACATCTAATTAAAGTGTGTGCTTAATGTGTAGAGATAAGACATGTTTCTAATTTCATGATGAACCGAATTAGGTTAACATGCCGTTAGTATATATATACGGTTATGGTCTCTGGATCACTCGTGATGATTGTTCATTCTGTTTTGACTCCTATCATCAGAGAAAAATAACGGAACAACGTGTTGATCTGGAAGACTAAAAAATCGCAGGATTTATTTATTACATTAACCATGTCTGATTCAGGTACGCTTTCGCTTTGCTTTATAAATTTTTGGCGATCCAATATGAAAGATCATTGTGACCGTAACAGTTATCCCAACAATTGAGAATCGAAATTTTAATTTAATTCTTATGATAATTTCATTATTTTTAAATTTAGCGATTCTGAAATTAGTTTTGTTAAATTTCAAAATTCTTCGGTGGTTAGTTTTGTTAAAGCGCTGTTGTAGAAGGTGCACAGCATGGTGCGCACTGTGCTACGAAACGCGCAGCGGCAACATACGCTGCTGCGTGTTGAAGCGGTGCCGGTGCCACTGCAACAGCGGACATCGCTCACCGTTGCGGTATACGCAGCGGCGAGCGTTGCTTCAGTTACTAGGGGCGGCGTTGACTTGTACCGTCCCCGAGATCCTTGTCCATTATTTTTTTTAAGGTTTTTGGTGGATTTTTTAGAGGTTGGGACCTAGGATAAAAATTAGATCATTTCAGGCTCTTGCTTGCAATTTCATATTAGGGTTAGGATTGCAATTTTTAAAATGTCCTTTTTAATCATTCAGCCCCTTAAGTTTAAAAGTTCATCCATTGGGCTTTTAAAGTTCTGAGTTTAATAATTCATTCCCTGAAGTTTGAAAATTAATTAATTAGGGTCATTAAAGTTTTGAATTTTGCAATAAAAACCTCCAGAGTTTTTTAATTTGTTCAAATTGGCCCCTAAAATTTTGAATAATTAATTTTTGAACTCTAAAGTTTTGGATTATTAACCCTTAGACCCCTAAAGTTTCAAAATAAATAAAAAATATGCAAATTCAGTGATTTTCTTTTCGAAGTTTGGCACAAATGACTCTTTTGAGAAATATAATATTCGAAAGTGAATTAATTGAAACAATATGTTGCTAAAGCAACCTCTCTTGTGGAAATTAATTAACTTAGATTATTAAAAGGTATTTGCGTGTGTGTTATTCACGCGAATATTTGATCGGTCCAAAAGAAGGTCAATATTTGACCGAATTGCACATGTACATGTGGTGATAAACATGTG
>CAIGRT010066500.1:0-10854 GCA_903798405.1 Fraxinus platypoda | reverse complement strand
TCGTGCGACAATGGGCTGAGCCGGCTCGGCTCGGCCCATTGAGATTTCACAGGGATTTTGTGCTTTGCAACCGGTGAGATAATGAGAGAGAGGGGGTATTTTCAATAATTCTCGTTGGTCTTATTTTTGAATATAAAATAATTTAAAAAATAATTAGTTAGAAAATTGAAAACTCAAATATTTTCATCTAAGAAACTTGAAGAAGTGTTTAGCCCAATTTTCTCTTTAAAAAATTGTTAAAAGTATTAAACAGGCCTCTCGTTAATTTTGTTTAAAGTTTCTTTACTTTTTGGCACACTCAAGCTGGCTCTCGGTTCAAGTATTCAATTTGGATGATGACGGTATTCATTTTTCATGGTAAAGAAGTCGACTATATTCCACATAGTCAAAAGATGACGACCTCTGGTAACAAAATAATTTATTTGTATCTATGTGAATGTCCACATAACTGAAAAACGTAGTTACAAACTTTGAAAGCTCGAGTGCTGGCACGGCTATAATTACCCCCAAACTGAATACAATGATCAAACTGTCTTCTTTCAATAATGGAACTCAAAGTTTCCTCATTTCCCCTCATTTTTATCTCCCTCACCTTCATATTCCTTTTGCCGAAATTATTCAGTAATTTCAAAGGGTTAGGAGAACAAAGTTGCCACCAGGTCCATGGAAATTGCCTCTAGTTGGAAGTCTGCACCACCTGGCAAAGGCTGGTTCTGAACCACATCATGCTCTCAGAAACTTGGCCAGGAAATATGGGCCGATTATGCACTTACAGTTTGGTGAAATTTCTACTGTCATCGTATCAGCACCTAGAGTGGCAAAAGAGATGCTGAAAACTCATGATCTTGCCTTCGCATTCAGGCCAAAAATTCTTTCACCTGAAATCCTCAGATATAATTATTTAGACATATCGTTTGCTCCATATGGTGGATACTGGAGACAGATACGCAAAATCTGCACCATGGAACTCCTGTCTGCCAAAAATGTCCGATCATTTAGCAATATTCGAGAGGAAGAGGCCTCAATTCTAATTGAATCCGTACAATCATCCTTATTTTCACCAATTAACTTGACTACTAAGCTCTATGCATTCTAAAATAATATAGTGGGCAGAGCAGCATTTGGAAATAGATCCAAGAACCAGGAGGAAGTAATTCCACTGATAAATGAGTTAACAGCCATTGCTGGAGGTTTTGATGTTGCTGACTTGTATCCCTCAATCAAAATCCTTCGGCTCATTAGTAGGTTGTGTTAAGAATTAACTCACCCACATCAGCTATGCATTAGCTCCAGCTCAACTGATGAATCAGCAGCCTCTTATCCTTGTGCCACTCAATATGTTGTAAAAGATTCCCAACATGATCCACAATTTTAGGAACTAACCAACAGCTGTATTTTCTAGATTATTCTTTAGACATTCTTTGTATTATATAACTCTCAAGCTGGAGCAATGAATAATACGGTTGATTGCCATCTTGTATATCCACATAATTTTTAACTTGGTATCAGAGCATCCATGGCCAACGCCAGTAACACACCACATAATGCTGATCCTATCTCTACCACTGTATCAATCTCAAGCAGTACTGCTACTCCCATGCTAGGAAGCAACCACTTCTCACCCTTTGGTATTAACCTAACCCAAGTTGTGTTAGTAAAGCTTGATAAGAACAACTTTCTGCTATTGAAAAATATGATTCTACCAATCATTCGTGGACACAATCTTGAAGGGTATATTCTAGGGACAAAGGTGTGTCCTCAAGAATTTATGGGTACCCAAGTCACTGGTGAAGCAGGAACCAGTGTTGAGATGATTAAGAATCCTGAACACAGCCAATGGATGTCAACATACCAATTATTAATGGGATGACTCTATTCCTCAATGACGCCTGACATAGCTATGAGAGTCATGGGTGCAACAAACTCGAATGAACTATGGACTGCCATTAAAGAGAGTTACGGAGTTCAAAATAGGTCCAGAATCACCTTCCTTACTGATGAACTCCAAAAATCAAGAAAATGAACCATGAATATTGATCAGTATTTAAACAAAGTAAAGTAACTTGCAAATAACCTTGAAATTGCAAGCAAAACTATCACTCACACAGACCTAGTTACTCAAGTCTTGGCCGATTTAGATGAGGATTATACACCAATCGTTGTCCAAATTAACAGCAGGGATCACATCTCCTGGGGAGAACTTCAATCAACACTCATGACTTATGAAAGCAAACTTGAACACCTCAACTCAGTGAGAAATGAGATAGTAGGGATTAACTTTGACCAAACATCAATTAATTTTTCTCAAAGATTAGGTTCCAATCATCATCACTTCAGATCCTACTGGCCAAGCATGGGTGGAAGATTTACAAATTTCAGCAACTATAGAAGTGGAAAAAGAGGTAGAAACAGAGAAGAAAACTTACATGGTGGTGACAAACCTATTTGTCAAGTGTGTGGAAAAACTGGACACAAGGCAAACATCTGCAATTTCAGGTATGATGAGAGATATACTGGAACACTACCAAACCAGAGGGTCAACTATAACTCTTCACCCACTGCCCTCATAGCATCTCCCAGCACAGTGAATGATCAAGCTTGGTTTGCACACACAGGAGCTAGTAACCACATCACTGCTGACAAAGGAAATATCACTTCAGCTAACGAGTATACTGGTAAGGAAAAAATCATGGTTGGGAATGGATATAAGTTACATATTTCACATTTTGGAATCACACACATTCCAACCTTAAACGATAAAACACTGGTACTGAATAAACTGCTTCATGTTCCTGAGAATAAGAAAAATCTTATTAGTGTTTCACAATTAAATTCAGACAATCAAGTTTACATGGCATTTCATTCTAACTGCTGTTTTGTCAGGGACAAGTCAACAAAGGAAGTGGTACTGCAAGGGAAGCTTAAGAAAGGATTGTATCAACTGGACTTTCCACCAAAACACTAAGTATCTCTCTCAGGAGTCAGTTCTTTCAAATAAATCCTACTGCAATCTATCCTCTGTTGATCCCAGTCAAGAGTCTTTAATTTCCAAAGTTGATGTATGGCACAAGAGACTTGGTCATCCATCCAACCAAGTGATGACTCAAGTACTCAAACTTTGTAATCTGAAAGTGAAAGAAAATGATATCAAATCATTTTGCAATGCGTGTCAACTTGGCAAAGCTCATTGTTACCTTTGTCCCTATCTTCATCACATGCCAAAGCCCTTTTAGAATTGGTATACACAGACGTATGGGGACAGCACCCATCCTTTCAACTTCAGGCTTCAAATACTACATAACTTTTCTAGATGATTTCAATAGATTTACCTGGATTTATCCTCTAAAACAAAAATCAGAAGCCTTGAATAGGTTCATTCAATTTAAGAAACTTATTGAAAATAAGTTGGCTAGGAAAATAAAAACTCTGCAAGCTGAATGGGGAGGAGAGTATAGAACTTTTTCAAACTTCCCAACACAAGAAGGAATCGAATTCAGACACCCATGCCCTTATACATCAGTCCAAAATGGAAGAATAGAAAGAAAAGATAGGCACATAATTGAAACTGGCCTGACACTCTTAGCTCAAGCCCAATTGCCCTTAAAGTATTGGTGGGAATCCTTTCAAACTACAACACATCTCATAAATAGGTTGCCTATACCCATACTTAAAATGTAATCTCCTTACCAAGCCTTGTACAAAAAAAGAACCTGACTCTAAAGTACTGAAAGTCTTTGGGTGTGCATGTTGTCCTTGCTTAAGACCTTACCAAAGACACAAGTTTAGCTTTCACTCCACAAAGTGTATTTTCCTTGGTTATAGTGAATCTCATAAAGGCTATAAATGCTTGAGTTCAACTGGAAAACTATACATTTCAAGGTATGTTGTATTCAATGAATTGTAGTTTCCATTTGAGTCCTTATTCTCTATCAAAAACCAATCAAAGCCAGTAGTGCCTAAAACAGTGGTGTCATGCTTCCATTTTCCTTTTGAACTGAACAACTCGATTCCTATTTCAAGTCCTACTAATACAACTCATCCTGAAGCAACTCATGTCGAGCATCACTCACCTTCTAGCTTAAGCAACAGTTAATACGAAAACATAATCCATGGTGATAGTCCTGAAGAGCCTGACAGAAATAGTAATGAAGAAAATGTTGAAACAGAATTTCTAGAACCAGAACTTGTTGTGCCTCTGAATGATGAAAGGGTTGAAAGTTTTCACCAACCAGTTGAAAATAAGCTCGAAGAAAGACCTCAACAAAGAACAAAAAATCAAATGGAGCATCCTATAATCACTAGAGGAAAGGTTGGGGTGTTCAAACCTAAAGTTTACTTGGGAAAATCAATTGAAAACAATCCAGAGCCTTCAGAACCTAAGAGTGTAAAAGAGGCTATGATGAATGAAGATTGAAAGAAAGCTATGGAGAAAGAGTTCAATGCTTTAAAAAAAACCAGAACCTAGAAACTTGTGCCTCCATCACCAACCTACAACATAGTAGGAAATAAATGGATCTTCAGAGTTAAGCACAACACAGATGTATCAGTACTGAGGTTCAAAGCCAGACTTGTAGCCAACGGTTTTCATCAAGCTCCTGTAATTGACTTCTATGAAACGTTCAATCCAGTTATTAAACCATCAACCCAAAGAATCATACTCATTCTGGCAGTTGCAAAAGACTGGACTATCAAGTAAGTTGACATTAACAATGCCTTCTTAAATGGAGAGCTTGAAGAGGTAGTTTATATGAACTAGCCATAGGGATTTATAGACAAATCAAAGCTTAATTACGTGTGCAAACTGGAAAAGGCTCTCTATGGATTGAAGCAGGTACCTAGAGCCTGGTATGACAAATTGAAAACAACATTCTTAAGTTGGAAGTTCAAGCAATCTGTGGCAGACACATCACTATTTTACTTCAAGAATGAAATGCAGATAATCTTTGCACTCATCTATGTGGACGACATCGTTGTGACAGGTAACAAAAAGGATTCATAAATACATAGGACAAAAAATTTGCACTGAAAGACATGGGGAGACTACATCACTTTCTTGGAGTGGAAGTATTGTGGCATGATTCAGGACTTTATATTATAGAAACAAGATATATTACTGATCTACTTAAGAAATTTGAGTTACAAAACTTGAAACCTTGTCCTACACCTATTCCTGCTGGCAAAACAATGTCCAAAACTGATGGAGAGCTGTTGGAGGATCTCTCAATTTACAGAAGTGCAGTGGGAGGACTGCAATACCTCACACACACCAGGCCACACATTACATTTGCTATAAACAAGTTAAGCCAATTTTCACAATCACCAACATCCACACACTGGCAGGCACTGTAGAGAGTATTGAGATATCTTAAAGGAACAATGAATCAAGGGTTGTGGATTCAAAGAAGCGATAGATTAAATTTGAATGGATACTCATACGTAGATTTAGCTTCTTGTCCGGATGATAGAAGATCAACAACAGGCTATTGCATTTACTTGGGGGATAACTTAATAGCCGGTCTTCAAAGAAACAACATGTAGTGGCAACATGTAGTAGCATGATCAAGTACAGAGTCAAAATACATAGCTCTTGCATCAGCCACTTCAGAAATCACTTGGATTCAATCATTATTTCAAGAACCGAACTCCCACTAGCATCGACTCTAGCCCTGTTGTGTGATAACTTAAGTACAGGCGCCTTAGTAGCAAACCAGGTGTACCATGCTAGAGCAAAACACATAGAATTGGACATTCACTTTATCAGAGACAAAGTACTTGCAAAGGAACTAGAAGTGAGATATGTGCCTTCATCAGATCAAATTGCAAACCAGTTAACCAAAGGCTTGAATCACTCAAGATTTCCTTTCTTGAAGGACAAGCTTGAAGTTACCTCAGTACCGTCCAACTTGAAGGGGGGTGTTAAGAATTAACTTACCCACATCGGCTATGCATTAGCTTCAGCTCAACTGATGAATCATCAGCCTCTTATCCTTGATGTCTTTCATTATCGTTTAATCTGAATTGTGCCACTCAATCTGTTATAAAAGATTCCCAACATGATCCACAATTTCAGGAACTAACCAACAGTTGTATTTTCTAGATTATTCTTTAGACATTCTTTGTATTATATAACTCTCAAGCTGGAGCAATGAATAATACGGTTGATTGCCATCTTGTATATCCACATAAATTCTAACTGGTTGAAATCTAAATTGATGAAGCTATGCCAAAGAAGTGATCAGGTCTTGAACGAAATCATTAATGAACATAAAGAGAGGCTGGCAAATATAAAGAAATTCAGTGGTAAATCAGCGGAGGAAGATCTACTTGATGTTCTATTAAGACACAAAGATAAGAAATCTTGAATTTCCTACCACAATCGATAGTATAAAAGCTGTCCTTGTGGTAAGTTAATCCCTACTTTTGTATGATCTACAATAATTTAGCTGACTTTGATTATGTATTTAAAATGCTGCTCCACTTTAAAATGATCTCCAATAATTTAGCGATATCTATTTTGTAGATGCTCAACGGGTGATTAGACCTTTTGGCTGAACATCTAGACCCTTCAGGGTGAAAAATCTGTGTTCATCTTTACTTTCTACGATTTACAGTTAATTTGTGTGTTCAAATTATACTTTGGGACCAACAAGTGGTATCAGAGCTTCTTTTCTCACGAGATCTGAGTTAGCGTTTTATTTTCTTGAAAAACACTAATTTCGAAAACTATTTAAAGTTGCAGATCTTTAGAACTATAAAAGTTCTTTTTGAAAAACAAGAAAAAATGTGGTTTTCTAAAAGGTAGATCTTTTTTCGATTCAATTTTTGGGTTAGATCCCTTAGAGCTTTGAGTATTTCTTGTGTAGATCTGTGTGATCTTGTTGGAAATTTTTTCTGTTCTTGGTTATCTCCATTGATCTGTTGTTTCTACTAAGTTTCTGGCGATTTTTGATCTGACTTAGTATTGAGTCTTGGTGACTTGTTTGACTCATACTGAGTGCTGGCGAGTTGAGTTGACTCGTTTCAAATCCTGCTGAGTTCATCCTAAGTCTTTGTGACTCGTTGTTTCCTGCATTCATACCAGGGTTCTTGACTTGATCCTAGTATTCTCTAAACCCCCTCCTTAATTTTGTAATCAATGTCAATTTCTGAACTTGTTATTAAGGTAAGTGATCATCCTCTACTTTCCTTTGTTCAAGATCTCATTTGAGGATATGGGAATCTGAGGGAGTAGGGGAATTAAGGATTATCACTCCTTAAACATCTTCAAGATTAACGTTTTAAATTGGATATAATTGTACTATTGATCAGTTGTTTACTTTGATACAATTCTGTAATATCTGAGGTTTATTTTTCTCTCATACTGTCTATACTTGTTATACTCTGTGTAGTGTATAATCTTGTTCTTGTGAGTTTATCTGCAATCATGACTACTAAACATAAATTTGAAGTAGAAATTTGGAGAGGGGCTGGAGATTTTAGTCCGTGGCGCTAGAAAATGAGGGCTCTGTTATTACAACAGAGGTGTGCTGCTGCTATTGATGGGACATGGGGTACTAAATTTAGTGCCTATAAGAGACATGAGTTAGATGAGATTGTTTGGAGTTCTATATTTCTTCATCTATCTGATATTGTTATTAGAAAAGTTGGGGAAACCACTAATACACAGGGTCTTTGGACCAAGTTAGAATTTCTCTACCTAACTAAATCTATGCCCAACAAATGCTATCTCCTAAGACAATTCTATAATTTCAGATTTAATCCTTCTTCCAATTTGGAAGAAAATATTGACTAATTCACTAGACTTGTTCAAGAGTTGACTGACTGTGATGAGAAACTATCTAAAGATAAAAAAGTTATTGCTCTGTTGAATGCACTAGGTGATATAGAGAACTTAGAAATGCCTTAGAATATGGGAGAACTGATCTTACTATTGATATTGTTATATCATCTTTAAGGAATAGAGAACTTGAATTAAAATCTGATTTCAAGGACTCTAAGTCTGGAGAAGTTTTGAATGTTAAGGAAAAACTGAATCAAAACAAAAAAGGAAATCAATGCAATTTCAATTCTTATAAAAGGGATAAACCTCAATTTCCTAAGTTCAGAAAACAGAACTAGAAAATGTTAGAAAAAGAAAAGCACACTTTTGATGGGTCTAGGCTACAAAATCTCTCTACCTCAACCAAAATCTAGGTTGCAAGTTAGAAAATGTTATTATTGTGGTAAGTATCTGATATGAAAGAAAAATACACTTTTGATGGGTCTGCTGTTGTTGCCTGTAAAAATGAATCCGATATTCAAGGTTGTCCTTGTTAACACCACAAATAGAGACCCAAAAGAGTGGGTTCTTGATTCTGGTTGCACCTTCCATATTACCCTATAAGAGATTGGTTCACTGAACTTGTTGATATGAATGAAGGTCAAGTTCAGATGGGAAATGACATGAGTTGTCAGATAAATGGGGTAGGAAAATTGAGGCTTCTAATAGAAAACAACCATATATTTGAACTTGATAAAGTTAGATATGTACCTAAACTGAAAAGGAATCTTATTTCCATAGGAGAATTAGATGAGGTCTATGACATAAGGATTCATAAGTGCTTCATAAAGCTGAATCTTAATCATAAAGAAGTTATCTCTTTACCCAAGATAAATGGTATCTATACTATGCAAGCTGAACCTTTAGTAGGTTATAGCTCTGCTGTTGTAAATTCTAACACTGACAAGTCTTTAATCTGGCATAAAAGACTTGGCCACATGTCTGAAAAGGGACGGACCATTTTAAATAAATTTGGATATTTTGGAAAAGACAATTTTGAAAAGTTAGGCTTATGGGAAGACTGTGTGTTTGGAAAATAGAATAAACTCATTTTAAATCTGGAGTCCATAAATCCACTTCTATTTTGCAATATTTACATGTTGACTTGTGGGGTCCAGCAACTGTGAATACNCAACTGTGAATACCTTGAGTGGATTTAGATTCTATTTACTTATAGTAGATGATTTTTCAAGAAAAATATGGACTTTCCTTTTGAAGCATAAGTCTGATACTTTTCAAAATTTTAAACAATGGAAATTAATGATTGAAAGTCAAACCAACACGAAAATCAAAGCACTTAGGACTGACAATGGCCTTGAATTCTGCAATCTGGAATTTGATTCTTTTTGTAAAGAAAATAAAATTCTAAGGCATAGAACTGTGACATATACCCCTCAGCAAAATTGTGTTGCTAAAAGAATGAATAGAACCTTATTAGAAAAAGTTAGGTGCATGATACATAGTTCTGGGCTTCCTAAATTCTTTTGGGGTGAAGCTCTTAAAATTGCAACATATCTTATTAATAGGAGTCCTTCTAGTGATATTGATTTTCAAGTCCCTAAAAAACTGTGGTCAAATACTATACCAGATTATAATAGACTTAAGGTTTTTGACTGTACTGCATACTTCCATCAAAATGAAGGAAAACTTGAACCAAGATCTTTAAAATGTGTTTACTTGGGGTATGGAAAGGAGACCAAATGGTATAGACTTTGGGTTAAGTGTAAGGGTGGTTTCCAAGTGATCATTAGCATAAATGTGATCTTTAATGAGAGTGATTTTCCTTGCAAAATTACATCTGAAACAGAATCTGCTAAGTTTGCACCTATAAAAGAAACCATTCTGGGAAAAAAAACTGAAAACTATAATTATCACAATGATTTAATTGAGATGGAGACTACTTAATCTGAAGTGAATAAGGAATTAAGTGAACCTGAAGCTGAAATTGAATCAACTAATTCATCTCTTGCTAACTATCAATTGACCAGAGATAGAGATAGGAGGAATAGGATTCCCTCCACTAGGTTCAGTAATGATGATTTTGTCACCCTAGTCTCTGTTTTAGACTCTTTGAATTCTGAACCTTCTACCTTTGAAGAAGCTGTAAACTGTTTTGAATCTAAATTCTGGAAAGAAGCCATGAATGAAGAAATGGAATCTCTGATCAAAAACAAAACTTGGATTCTTGTTAACAAACCTGAAAATCAAAAGATTGTTGACTGTAAATAGATTTTTAAGATCAAAGAAGGGGGTTCTAATACAGGAGGTAAAAGGTATAAAGCTTGATTTGTTGCCAAAAGGGTTCACTCAAAAGGAAGGGGAGGATTATAATGAAATATTTTCTCCTGTTGCTAAATATACTTCCATCAGAATTCTGCTTGTTTTAACTGCTCATTTTAACTGGGAACTCGATCAGCTTGATGTAAAAACTGGATTCTTAACTGGGGACCTTGATGAGACCATTTATATGAAATAGCCAGTGGGTTTTGAAGTTAAATCTAAATCTGATAAGGTCTATTTGTTGAAAAAATCTCTCTATGGCCTGAAGCAAGCTCCCAGACAATGGTACAAGAAGTTTAATTCCTATATTTGGACTTTGCGATTTGTTAAGAGCAATTATGATTCATGTCTCTTTTTCAAAGGGTCGGGTAAACCTGAATCCATTTACTTGTTATTATATGTTGACGACAAGTTACTTGCTTGCCATAATAGATCTGAAATATATTTTATTAAGTCAAAGTTACAATCTGCATTTGAAATGAAAGATCTAGGACAAGCTAAAAGGATTCTTGGCATGGAAATAGAAAGAAATAGGACTGATTGCATTCTGTGTTTAAAACAATGTGCATATATAAAGAAAATACTTGAAAGATTTTCTATGATTGACTGTAAACCTGTTTATTCGCCTATTGCTAATCATTTTAAACTGTCCAGTAAACAATCACCCAAAACTGATGAAGAATTTAAAAGAATGGAAAATATTCCTTATGCCAACACTGTAGGGTCTATTATGTATCTAATGGTTTGCACTAGAC
>CAIGRT010066458.1:0-10387 GCA_903798405.1 Fraxinus platypoda | reverse complement strand
CTCACAACTTAACACCTGGGTTTTGGTAATTTTCCCAATAAATCATAGCCTTGAGCCTTAACAGAAGTATAATGGGCTGGCATGTAAACCAAAGTGGGATGGCCCATTGACCATGGCCTAAATAACCTAGTCCATAAAAGTGTGGCCCAATGTGCCAAATGCCCTAGTCCACATGTTAAGAACTAGTTGAAATCATGTCACTGATATTAGCCCAATCGAGGTAAGGTCCAGTCCATGGTAATTATTGTGTGGGTCACATTTTTAACTTATTTTAGCTCATGTTTGACGGCCATTATTTTGAAAAAATAATAATTTTTTTTTGAAGAATGTGATTAAAAAGTATGAAAATATTTTGAGTTTAGGTGTAAAATATTTTATTGTGTAAATGTGTGGTTGAAAATGAGTATGATAATTAAAGAATTTTATTTTAAAGGGAGACAAACAAGGGCATAATGTATTTTTCTTACTATTTTAATTTATTTTTTAAATGGGATTTTAATCAAATAGTTTTAGGAAATTTTCACACTGATTGTGATGAACGCAATTCAAGTCAAAGATGATTGGAGCAATGATGGTGAGTTTGAAGTAGTTGATGTTGAGGATGAAGATGAAGATGATGGTGATGGTGATGACGGATGAAGATTTTTTCGAAGTGGGAGGAGGGCATGCAAATAAGACTCCCAACACCAATGGAAATGTCAACCACCAAGAGGAATAGAAACGATGAAGATGCAGAGGAAGATGATGATGCTACCAATGATAACTATGATGATGATGACGACGACGAAGTGGTAGAAGAGGAGAAGCCAAAAGATGACGTGGAGGAGGATAAATAAGAAGATCTCCAACCTCCTAAGAAGATAAAGAAGTAGATGATGGAAAATGTCTTTTTCGAGCAAGTCACGGTTCTTGAAATCATATCTAGCTCATAAGGGAGGACTATTTAGATATTTTATTTCTTTCATTTGCATGTTTTATTATCCTTGAAAGTTTGAGAATATTTGAGTGAGCAAGATCTCTTAGATCACTTCCAGACTTTTATTGTTCACTTATTTTTCCTAAAATTTTCATTTTTAAATTATATAAATTTTCTTTTATTGAAGAATCATTACACTACAGGGAAGCGTGGCCATCTTACCTTCACAATTACAAAAGGGGGTTCTTATGTTGGAAAAATGTTTCCACACAAAGTGGATGGAGAAGAAATAAAGAACAAAAATATGAACACCGAAATTAAAAATGAAAGCTTAAACACGAAGTCCATTGTCCTTAAACAATATTTGCCCCCTCTCGGATTAAATTTGTTGCTTAAAGGGATATTGGCAAATGTTTTGTAGGATTAATCGATCATTGCAATAGAAAAACACTTAAAACACTAAGTGTTTTCCACTAAAACTTCAAGAACACTTTGAAAGAAATTTGAATATGAAAGAAGGAATATAAATTCTATCTTTTGGAATGAAGATTTGATCTCAAGTTGTTTGAATTATATTTTTTTATGTGATAATCTATCATATATTTATAGATTTCAATCAACACCCATGAAATAGTGCCAAAAAATCATGAAAAGTTGTAAGTTTTTCATCAAAGGCCATCAAGAATTCAAATTAGTTTTGCATATCTTCATGCGATCGCAAGCCACGAAGGCCTATGCGGTCGCATAGGCCAAAGTTTTGGCCTCCAAATCCTTTCTTCATTTCAAAGCATATTTTATTAATTTTGAACAATAATTTCAACAATCCCCACTTGTTCAATATTCAATAAAATTTCATATTCAAAGTATACAACACTTATGCATAAGGATTAAATATCTTTCGATTTGAATCTAACCATAGTGTAGTGATTTAAACAAAGTAAAGTCGAAATTAAAGGTAGCAAGAAAGTTTTGAACCAATTATTCATTGTGACAATACCGATGAGAACACACAAAAGTATCACGTGTTATCAAGTTCCTCAATCTGGATTAGCACTAATATGACATTGCGCTTCATCCTATTCAACGAACTTTTAAGAGAAAAACTCCAACTCTCTATTGAGGCCGTAGCACCTCGAAATTCATTTAGGTAAAATTCTTCCAATATCTTTGTACTTTAATACTGAATTTCATTAAGAGCTTAAAGCTCAACCCTCATTCAAGTAACAACCAACATTATATTATTAGGATATGGTTATCGTGGATTTTATAATGTTGAAACTATTTATATATCGAATGACTTGCTATTACCCTTTGAATTCGTGAATTACTTGTTAAGTAATGACAGGTACGGTTGCCTTATTGGTGAATCTTTTATTTTAAGAGTTTCAACCACATCTTACTCGAAGTAGATATTACTAAATTTCATAAAGAAGATCCTTAAGCCACTCAACTTCTTTTTCGATAACTGATAATGTTACAAATTCATATTCCATAGTTGAGCGTATACTACAAGTTTGTTTCTTTAATTTCCAAGAAACAACACCTCCTCCAAGAGTAAACACCCAACCCGTAGTCAACTTACTTTCACCCGTACTAGATATCCAACTAGCATCGGTAACTCCTTCTAATATAGCCAAGAATTTAGAATATTGTAGACATAAGTTCTTAGTTTTCTTTAAATAGCCAAGAACTCTTCCTATGTTTCTTGCTCGGATTACTAGTAAACCTATTGAGTTATTAATTTCAAATGTTATGTCTGGTCTTGTGTATTGAACTGCATACATTGGCCTCCCTATAACAATGTATACTTCAATTGAGAAATTTCTCTTCCATAATTCTTTATAAGTTTTAATTTTGAATCAAGGGGGTATTGAATTCTTTTATATTCAAATGTTTGAACTTATTAATCGCATTCTTAATATAATTTGATTGACTCAAGTAAAAATCCTCACTAGTTTTTGTAACTTTGATACCAAATATGGTATCCACTTGTTCAAAATCTTTCATCTTTATTGTGGAAATCAATGTGATTACTCATAGTCAACATATCAACAACATACAAGCAATTAAAGATTATATATTCATCACACACTTTAAAATATAAATATTTATCTACATTGTTATTTACGAAACCAAATGAATTAATAGCTAAGTCAAATTTCTCATGTCATTTCTTAGGTGTTTGCTTTAAACTGTATAACGATCTCACAAACTTACACACCTTATGTTCATTTTCAGGTAGAACAAACCATTTGGGTTGTTCCATATAAACCTCATCATTGAGATCCCCATTTAAGAATGTCGTCTTGACATTCATTTGATGCACATGCAAGTTATGTATCAAACTAATGCGAATAAAATCTTTATTGAAGTTATTCAAGCTACAAGTGCATAGGTATCAAAATAGTCTATTCATTCCTTTTGTTGATACATTTTAACTCCTAATTTAACTTTACATGTATTAAGAGAACCATCAACATTGTATTTTTTCCTAAACATCCATTTACATCCAATATGTTTGGATCTGAGCGATAAATCAACAAGCTCCCATGTATTATTTGACATAATTGAATCTATTTCATCTTTAATTGCATCTTTGCAAAAGATGCTATCACGAGAAGTCATAGTTTCTCTATAAATTTTAGGATCGGTCTCCACTTGTAGAACGAAAGGAATTGTCCTTGCAACATATTTCTTTCTACGAGGTAAAACGAAATAAGTTGGGAGTCAATTTCATACGATCCTAAAGACTTCTCAATTCGGTTCTTTGGCTCTTCGTTGTTTACTAGATTCAAGAACATTTTTAGAAGAGGTTTTATCTTGTGTTCCACTCGATCTAGAAATCTCATTGTAAGTTTCCCTTAATTCATTATCCAAGGATAGTGAATTCTCAAATAACTCAATATCACTTGATTTAATTATTACATTGGTCTCCAAATTTAACAATCTATATGATTTGCTATTATTAGCATAATTAACAAAGGCATATTTAATACCTCTTAGATCCAACTTAGTCTTATTAGGGTTCGTNATATATTAATTATTACATTGGTCTCCAAATTTAACAATCTATATGATTTGCTATTATTAGCATAATTAACAAAGGCATATTTAATACCTCTTAGATCCAACTTAGTCTTATTAGGGTTCGTGTTCTTACAATATACAAGATACCCCCGCACTTAGAAGTATCCAATGTTAGGTTTTCTTCATTTCCACAATTCATAAAGAGAAACATTTGTAGATTTCGAAAGAATTCTATTTAATATCCTACATGCACTCAACAATGCTTCATCCCATAAATTAAATGACAACTTAGCATAAGTTAACATGACATTTATCATTTCAACTAAAGTTCTATTCTTCTTTCAACCAAACCATTTTGTTCGGGTGTCCTAAGTTCAGAACATTGATGAATTATGTTTTGTTATTCACAATACAAGTTAAAATCTTTAGAAAAATATTCACCTTCTATATCACTTCTTAGAATCTTTATTTTTTTACTTAAGTGCTTTTTAACTTCATTTTTCTATGTTTTAAATATATCAGAAGCTTCATGTTTATGTTTCCTTAAATAAATATAAGTATATCTAGAGTGATCATCTACAAAGGTAATAAAATTCAAATTTTCACCTCTAGTTAATATACTATTTAAATCACATATGTCCGTATGAATTAATTCTAAAATATTAGAAATCATATTTACACTTTGATAAGGCTTTTTTGTCATTTTAAATTCTACAAATGTTTTATATTTAAATGCATCATTTTCATTATATGATATCAAATCACATTTTAACATTCTTTTCATAGTACTCTTACATATGTGACATAATCTAGCATGTCATAAAGTAAATGAATCAACAATATTTACAAAATCAACTTTATTAATAATTTTGTCAACAGTACAAAGTTTCACCATTCATTCACTAGAATAGCATTTTCCAACAAATTTCTCATTTAAGGATAATACAAGTTTATATGATTCATAAACACTTTTTTATTCCCAATTTTCCTAGGAGATTATCACTAACTAAATTTATATTCATTTCAGGAACATGTAGTACATTTGTTATTGTAACGGTTCCTCGAAAGTGAAGATAATCTCTACATTTCCTTTCCCAACCACTTTGGAGCGGCCTTCGTTACCTATTTGAATCTCTTGATCTCCATCCAGTTCATAATAGGTTTTGAATAAAGATTTATCATATGATACATGTACAGTTGCTCATACCGCCAACCAAGAAATTTTCCCTTGATTGCATTGATCTCATTTACGATGGCCACAATATTGTCTTCTTTGACGGAGTACATTTTTCCTTCAAAATTGTTTTGCTTTCGGTGTCACATTCATTTGCATAATGTTTGGGTTTCTAACATACAAAGCAACCTCCCTTAGACTTTTTTTTCAACTTGTCAATTTTTTTAGAATGCTTTATCTTGTTGGATTTATTTGAAGGTTCGATCTTCTCCATGACATTGGCCTTTGAAAATTGCCATTCTCACTTCTTGTCCTCGATTCTTCTTTCATTTGAAGATGTTTTTGCACCAGTCCCAAAGAATAATCTTTGAAATTATGCATTATTTTCTTCCGATATCATTCCAAGTTCCCAAGAGTTTCGCAATGATTGCTCTCACTTGGAAGGATTCCAAGATTTCAATTTTGAACGCCTTCAACTTGTTGACAAGAACTTGTAACTCATGTACTTGGGGAAGAAGGGGAATGTTATTAAGGAATTTGAAGTTAAAATACCTTGATATTAGGAATTTCTTAGTACCTTCTTCTTTGGCTTTGTACTTGTTTTCTAAAGCATCCCATATATCTTTCGCCGATGATGTATTTGTGTGGAGATCGTACAACCGGTCCAATAGAGCTTTAAGAATATGACCGCGGCATATAAATGCATCATCTTGAACCTTTTGTCTCTCCATCTTTACGGCTTCGGTATCTTTATCCGTTGGATTCACAAGTGGTGCCAATTCTGGATCAAGGATGTAGAAGATCTTCAACGTCGTGAGAAGGAACTTCAACTTGTTTTGCCATCTTGTGAAATTTGTCCCATCAAATCGATCTAGGCAGACAAGATCTTGATCCATCAATTTGATCGTCGCCATCATAGTTTTGTTCTCCATTGCAGAGTATTATTTGAGATTGTTGGAAAAATATTTCCACACAAAGGAGATGGAGATTAAACAAGACAAGAACACCGAAATTAAAGATGAAGGCTTAAACACGAAGTCCGTTGTCCTAAGAAATATTTGCCCCTTCTCGGATTGAATTTGATGCTTAAAGGGATATTGGCAAATTGTTTGTAGGATTAATCAAGCCTTGTAATAAAAAAACACTTAAGCACCTAGTGTTTTCTACCAAAACTTCAAGAAAGAAATTTGAATATGAAAGAAGGAATATAAATTATATCTTTTTGGAATGAAGATTTGATCTCAAGTTGTTTAAATTATAATTTTTTTTCTGTTATAGATTTCAATCAATACCCACAAAATAGTGCCAAAAAATATGAAAAGTTGCAAGATTTTCACCAAAGATCACCAAGAATTCCAACAAAAAACAGTTTTAACGACTGTTTTTTAGTTTCACGCGACCGCATAGAACAAACCTATATGGTCGCATAGGTTGATCACTTACAGGGCACATATCTTCATGCGATCGCAGGCTATAAAGGCATATGCGGTCGCATAGGCCAAAGTTTTGGCCTCTAAATTCTTTCTTCATTCCAAAGCATATTTTATTGATTTTGAACGATAATTTCAACATCTTATTTTATGACTTTTCCAGTAAAAATTTACAAAGAATATTGTCAATATCATCTTTATGAGTGTCTACACCTTTTCTATCCCATCTTTTGACTTTTGAATACACACATAACTTTGAGTAATGCTATTGAGATTTCTAGCCCAATCAACATCGACGAATGCTTTTAGGCATAGAGTGTGGATATTTTTGAATGAGAAGATCATGATGGACAGTGTGTTTGATATAGCGGAAGATACACTTAACAGCAATCTAGTGAACTTTAGAGGAACGATACGTAAACTAGGAGAGTTCGCTAACAGCATAGGACACATTGGGACGGGTAAGAAAAAGATATTGGAGAGCACCAAGAACTTGACGGTAAACATCAGGTTGGGGTGGACAAGGAAGATGTATTTAATTATTTAAGTGGGGGATTCCATTTGTAATGTTTCCTTATTTTTTTAATTTATTATTTGTTATTTAACTATTTTCTTTTATTTTGTTTGCTTACAGAGAATGGCAAATCCGTCATAATGTTCAAAATGGAGGGGAAGGATGAATTTACTATAAAATTGAAAGGTTGGAAATGAATTATGCTAAAAAAATGATTGAGAGTAGATTGTTATATTTAGCAAAAATTATGGACGAAAAGTGCAAATTTTCCTTAATGAAATGAAGGTCGACTATTCAATATTTGAAAATGTATATCGCTTTGTGGATCTTTGGGAGGTTCAGGTTTCCCTCTAGCGAACCATAAATATTTTTTTTATTTCCTCGTTTTAGTTCGAATAAAATGTGTTCGTAACAGCCTCATAATTTATCAAATAGAAAACAACTAACATTATCACATGCAAATAATTAAATTTTGGTCACATGCAGAAATTAAATGTCACAATTATTCAACAATTCACAACTAACATTATCACAAATTTTAAGGTCTCGTGTTGTATTGAGAAAGTCGAAATCAAATTGGTGACTGGTAAAGTAGTACAACTCTTAGTGACTACGTTTGTTATCTTTCCGTCCATTTCGGTCACACTCAACTCATATTGGTCACACATAATTAATTCGTATCATCGCCGTATTTTATTGAAAATGCATCATTTTTTTTTTTCAAAAAAATGTGCAGTATTTTACAAAACATCACATGAAAGTTGATTATATACAATTTTTTTTTTCCTGTAATAGAATCTGCAAACTGACCAACTAGTTATTTAATGACAAATAATTGGGAAAAATTGATCACTCCAACTATGCCCATGTTCGATGATCATTATTTGGGAAAAATAATGTTTTGAGTAGTGATTTTTAGAAGAATATTTGATTAAAGAGTAGGGAAACATTCTTGAGTTACACGCAAAATATTTTATCGTGTGAATGTGTGGTTGAAAATGATTATATAGAATAAAGGGTTTTCAAATAATGACCATCAGAAGTTTTATTTATCATCTACTAATATACGTTTTATTAACGACACTAGAGGATATTGACGAAATTATCAATATGTGCAAAAGGTAAAATAGTGTCTAACTTAAAAAATAAAGTTTAAGTTCAACAACCTACTTGAAATAAAAATGAATATATACTTATGATGAAATTCGCTGTAATTTCGAACCTACATTTTTAGATTCGTATTAAGATAATACTTAAATGATTAAATTTATTACCACTTTACCTGTTTCTATCAGTGCTCTAAAAAGCGTAAAACATGGTTAGACATGAATGCCAAACTTCAATTTTTAAAAGATAGACGAGTTATTTTAAATACTTAAATCATTCTAAAAATCATTTAATAATTATAAATAATACATACTAAATATCTAAATTATAAAATGTTATAGTTACTTAATAATTCATACAATTAATTAATTATACAGTCCTTGTTTGAGCTCCATTATTTGAAAAAAAATTGATTTTGGAGTAGTCTTGAAGAATGTATGGTTAAAAAGTAAGGAGAATTTTTAGGTTTATGTGTAATATTTTTTTATTTAGAAAATGCGTGGTTAATAGGAGGAAAGAGAGAAATGAATTAAAATTTAATGGGAGCCAAACATGGGCACAATTTTCAAGTTTACAAAATGTAAAAGTTAAAGAGTATTTTTTATAGTTTTAACTTTCAAGTTTCAACTAAATAAGTCTTACTTAACATATTTATAGGAATTTCATACATACTTTTGAAGTTTTCAACATTAAGATAAGTCTCAAAACCATAATTATACAGTATAAATAGCACTATAACTTAAATCTTATTTAAATCTTTATTTGATAAAGTCATTTTTGACTTTTGTACAAATAAAGCCTTTTAAAAACTTGAAACTAAAGTTAAATGAAAGCCTTTTAAAAAAATGAAAAAAAATTAATAAAACGCGCCTAAGCACGCCTAGATGCGTATTAAGCGATCAACTTAACAGTTGACTGCTTAATTCGCAATTACTATCAAGACAAAGCATTTTGCCTGCGCCTTGCGCTGAGATGCGCTTTTCAAAACACTGATTTCTATATGCCAAAAATTTGTTAAATAGTAACATAAATTCAAATAAAAAGAAAAATACTTAACAACAACAAGAACGACAATATAGATAAACCGTAAAAGGTCCCAAATTTTGGCTCGGCTAGAAATTTATCATAAATTTGAAAAACGTGAGACAATGTGAAAAGGAATATGTAATAGTAGGAAATGTCCTAGTTCGATGTCCCGCTATCACCTCACGACATGGTCCATTGTCTGAGTTTCACATGCACCTATGTACTATGTTATTGTCATGTAATAAACATTGAAAACCATAAATCATGCATGAGACTGGGCAATGGTATTGCAAATTATTCTTCCCTAGTGGAAATAATTCTTGGAAACATATGAAGAGTGGGGTCCTTGTTCTAGTGTAGGGACATTCTTTTTGAGTTATCTCCTAAATTCTTGAAGAATTTTGAAATACGTATTTAAGACGTAAGTTAGTTTTGGAATGACACTTTTTCTTCTGAAATACGTATTTAAGACGTAAGTTAGTTTTGGAATGACACTTTTCTAACACGTTTTGAACAAGTATATAGCTTATCATGGAGTGTGTATCATAATTCCATCAAGCTCTATGAGTTTATGAATATGATTAGGTGAGGAGGGAAGAGGGTAGGCCCAATTTGTTTTCAAAGGGATTTTTTTTATTATTGAAAATCCTTTTATCTTTATAATGGATTTTTTTTAATGTATCAGTCCAGTATAAAAAAAAATAACAAAATTGTCCCCCGGCTCCGCCCCTAAATATAATTTTATGATTTCATCAATGTACCTGAAGTTTGAAATAAAACAAAGTGTGGGCAGTTGAACAAACAAGAACCAACTACAGAACAAAAAGTATAATTACTTAAGTCTTAAACTACATCGTTTTTTCCCAACTTTGCGTACGTTTTCTTTGAATCAACTACTCTTTACCATCATTCATTTTCCTTAACTTGAGAAAAAATATAAACTGAAGACTTAGAGAATTTAGACATTTTCTACAACACAAAGTCCATGTTTTGGTACGCATAGTACTAGATGAGACTTGGCAGTATAACGAACAATATTTTAGTTTCTTTTTCTATACAATAACAATGCTAAGGCTGTGTTTGACAGCACATCTTTTCCATGGCCTGTTTGACAGCCACTTTTTTTCAAGGAAATTTTTTTCCCAGCCGCCACCCCACGCTCCCATTTTCTTGCTTTTGGCTGAAAAGGTTTT
>CAIGRT010066444.1:0-13980 GCA_903798405.1 Fraxinus platypoda | reverse complement strand
CATTCATTCGCTATAAGTACAGAATTTAAACGAGTATGCCACTTCAATCCCCAATAAATATTTCAACTTTCTCGGTTCTTTTATTTCAAATTCTTTTGCCAGTTGCTTTTTAAGCTTCTCAATTTCTTCAAGATCATCCCCTATTACGATGATATCATCAACATAAACAATCAGGATAGTGATTTTAACACTTTTTGATTTTTTTATGAAGAGTGTATAATCACCTTGTGATTGTTTGAACCCCATTTGTTTCATTACAATGGTAAATCTTCCAAACTATACTCTAGGAGATTGCTTCAATCCATATAGAACTTTCTTCAACTTGCATACACTATTAACTCCAAAACCCATATTAAAGCCATGAGGTGCCTTCATATAAACTTCTTCCTCCAAATCCGCATGCAAGAATGCATTTTTTTACATCAAATTACTGCAAGGACCATTGAAGGTTAGCTGCTAAGGACAACAAAACTCTAATAATATTCATTTTTTTTGCAACTGGAACACATGTTTCTTGATAGTCTACCCCTTACGTTTGAGTGTACCCCTTTGCTACAATTCTCGCTTTATCTCTCTCCAAAGTACCATCAGTATTATATTTTACAGTATACACCTATTTGCATCCCACTTGTCTTTTTCCTTTTGGCATCTCAACAACATCTCATGTCTCATTTTTATTTAGCGCCATAATTGCTTCACTCATAGCTTTTTTCCATTCTTCACTCTTTAGTGCCTCTTAGACTGTTTGAGGAATTATAATGGTGTGGAGTTTTGTGAGAAATGCTTTGTGCGAATATGAGAGTCTATTAAAGGAAATAAAGTTTGTTATATGGTGTTGTGTGCATTTTCGTGTGCCTTTTCTTATGGCAATTGGAATATCAAGGTATGTCAACTCAGTGATAAGGAGATTTTATGGTGAAAGAGAACTTGGAAGACTTTCATTACCTGTTATAGGATACTCCTGAGCTTGCACCTATTTAGGCTCAACTCTCCTTCTTGCATAGACCTACAATGGCAAAGTTTAACCACCTTTCCCCGTTTTCTCACTATCAATAGGTTTAGGAAAAAGTGGATCAAGGTTTGGTAAAATAGTGATTGTAGTATCTAAATTTGCAATGTTAGTTTCCAGTTTTTCTTGGATGTTAGAGTTTGCAAGGTCAATTTCAAGAAAACAAAGACCAATCTTATCTTCTAATGAACTCTCCCCTTGGAGATAAGATTTCTTAAAAAAAAAATTATTTTCAGCAAAGGTAACATCTTTAATAACAAAGAATTTTTGGGATTCTGGATGATAACACTTGTACCCTTTTTGTGTTGGAGAATACCAAAAAAAAATAAAAAACACACACATTTAAGAGCTCGAGGATCTAATTTACCAAAATATTGCTTATGAATGTGAACATAAAAGACAACCAAATATTTTAGGTGGTAACTAATTAGATATATTGAACTCTGGATAGAATTGTGAAAAAAACTTACTGGAGTTTTATTTCCCAACATTCTTGAAGGTAATCTGTTTATAAGATGAGTTGCAGTTAACATTGCTTCCCCCTAATAGTGTTTAGGCACTTCTTTTCAAATAGTAGGGCTCGTGTTCTTTCAAGAAGGTTATGGTTTTTCGATCCGCAACCCCGTTTTGTTGAGGTGTATTTGTATAAGATGACTTACGTATTATCCGTTTTTTCTGGAAAAGTGTGACAAAAACTGATCAAAGTATTCTTTCCGTTGTTTGACCTGATAATTTTGACGTGGGCATCAAATTGGTTTGAATGAGTTTCAGGAATTTGGGAAAAATTATACTAACATCAGATTTTTTTTTCATGAGAAATAACAAATTAACATGAGTACAGTCATCAATAAAAGAGATAAACCAACGAGCTCCAGTAACATTTGGAATCCTAGAGGGTCCCCAAATATCAGTATGAATCAATGAAAATTGATATATAGATTTATTAGAACACAAAGAAAATGAAACACGATGATGTTTGACGAACTGACATACTTCACAATGAAGAGATTTTTCATCCACACCCTTGGATAAAGCAGGAAACATAGTTTTTAAAAATAAAAATGACGGATGTCCTTAACGAAAATGCTGAAGTAAAATCTAAAGTTTATTGGGTGAAAGCTTCTCAGATAAATGAGATAGAGGTAATCAATCTCCATCTCTACCAGAACCGGTACCCAAGAAATAAAGTTCTTCCCTCTCTTTAGCAAGCCCAATCGTCTTTCCCGTAACCATTTCCTGAAAGACACGATGATTGGAGAAAAGAATAGCTTTGCAGTTTAGATCTTTTGTGAGTTTATGAATAAACAACAAATTAATCGAAATTTAAGGCACTTGAAGTACATTTCAATGAGAGAAAAGGTGACAGGGATGGTTCCTTTTCCTTGCAGTAGATGCAAATGTACCATCTACAACTTTTATTTTTTGATTTTCGGGACATGGGGTGTATGTAGTGAAGTGATGTGATGAGTTGGTCATGTGCTCAATAGCACCTGAATCAACAACCCACATTTCGTGTGTTTTACAGTCCTTTAAGGCATTAAAAGCGTTGGATAAATTATCATTACCCGAGTGAACAAATGAACATGAACCAACCGATTTATCTCTGGTTCATTGTTGGTGGAATCTTCATCTTTAACCACTATGTTTGCTTGCGTGTGATATATTGTTGCTGCTTGTTATTTCTACCAAATGATGATGGCTTTCCATTCAGTTTCCAACAGGTCCCCCTTGTATGTCCTCGCCTTTAGAAAAAGTCACACCAACGGTCATCTTTACTTTCCGGTGGTTCTCTAATTTCATGATTCTGTTTTGGACACCAAAGCTATTTGAAGATGGCTTCTTTGTTGCAATCAGGAAAAATGCTTCAGCGGGTGGAGAATCAAGCATCACGGTCCTTCCCTCCACAGCTCGAATAATAGAGAACACTTCCTTTCCAAGTACTTGCACTCGAACTTGATCGAATTCCATGTTAAGTCCAGCCAAGAATTCATATAATCTTTCTCCTTCGACAAATTTCAACATCATTGTAGCATCATCACCACACTTCATCTTGAGATTTTGCTAGTAATCAAGTTCAAACCATAAACCATTCAAGGTATAATAATATTCAGTAACCGACGTTGTATCTCGTTTAGTGGAATGAATCTTGGTTTTAATTTCAAAAACCAAGGCTGCATCTTTAACTTAGGAGTATGTTTTCTTCACAGTATCCCATATGTCTTTAGCAGTGGTTAAAAACATACAATTTCTACTAATTTTAGGTTGCATCGAGTCCTAAAGCCATGACATGATTAAAGAATCCTCCACATCCCAAGCCTCAAACTTTGGATCCTCTTTGCTAGGTACAGGGCCAGTTAAATGGCTGAGCTTCCCTTTCCCTTTCAATTTTGGTCCAACCACTTGAGACCAGATTAAGTAGTTTTTTCCATTCAGACGATAGGATGACTGAATAATCTGAAGTTCATTGAGTGATGTCTGGTTAGATTGATTAACAATCTGAGTTGGATTTGAGGTTTTGAAAATAATAGACATTCTGGTTTATTTTTCAAGTAAATAGAGGGACAATCTAGTCCAAAAAATGGCAATGATGGCCAGGTACTACACAAAGTCAGAGACAGGACTGTCTTCGAAGAAATTCCTAAGTTCTGATACCATATAGATGAATAAGAATATAATTTCTGACTTGTATCTCTCTAATAAAAGTTTACAATTTATAGAGTACATTGAATACTAATTTAGGAAACTAATTATAGACAAAGAAATAGGCAAAAATCTCTCTAAGTGATAATAGACCCTAAATGGCCAAATTTTTAGCAACTAAATTAGGAAAGGAATCAATCCATTTACAACTATACAGTCTTGGAATCAAATCAGGGATTTAATTCCTTTCTTTCCATGTCAATAATATCCTTGAGGATTTGTTAACATACCCAAACTCAACATCTGTAATCCAATTATGGCGTGTTTGGTAGGATGGGTTGTACTATATTGAACAGTGTTAAATAAGACAAACAAAAATTTTGTTTATTATCATGTCCAATCCACTTTTGCATGGAAAACATATCCTTATAGGTTCATATTCCATACCATCCCTTTGAGTACCCTCAATCAATACGACACTTAGTATAGAAATATATGAAAGAGGCATCTCTCAGTTTGCTTTACTTCCCACTCATGTCGGTGTATATTGAATTTATTCTCCTACATGCCACAGTGGAAATTTTTTACATTAATTCAAGAGGGCCAAATAAAGTTTTTTCTGAAGCATATTTAGAAGATAGTCTAGGTCAAAGGTTCATAATCAGCAGAGCAAAAGTTCATTGAGACTACAATTCAAGGTTGCTTTGGCATTCATCAACTAGTGTTCAAATATATGCAAATTTACCTTTAGAGAGGAACGGACCAATGATTTACAAATTTAACAAGTTGCATCTAAGGTCTGTCTATGAAGTAACAATGTAAGTTATCCTCATTATTAGCAGTGGAGAAGATTAATCTCATTGCTGATCTTTACAGCACTGACTAGGTTGTCTCTGTTAACATGGTAGTAAATGTATATCAGCCGCTTTTATCTCTCATGGACAAAAACAAATACATAGCCTCATTCCAGCATATTTGGGTTCCACTATATGAATCATTTTTCACCATTCTGTTCAATTTATCACTACATTGAATAGAAGATCGATACAGCTAGATCCTTCACAACCAAAATAGGCTATGTTAATTTTGGTAGATCTATTCCTACTCTTATGAACAAGTACTTCTTTAGGTCTATGCAAGACGTGCCAAAATCACTTAACTTCATCGTTCCCTTAGTTTACTTTCTTCTGCCATTCATCCAACATCTTTATACTCTATAAATTTTATTAAACAATTCTATCAACCATAAATACCTACCCTAGCAAACTCTTCCATACTTGACGGGAAATCTATCCAAATCAATTGCTTTTCTCATCTTAATCCATTTTAACCAAACCAAATTCTTCTCGTGTGATTAACAAGTATACCTTTGTTGGAACTCTACAAATTCCCAATATGCATATCATACCTTCCAGATAACAATTCACCAAAATAGTTTTCCTACCTATCTATGATCTCATCACTTCAAAATAAAACTTCAGTTTTCATATATAATACACTTGACTTGGTTTAGATCTCTACTTTCCTCTTTCCTTTATTGAGTTATCTCGTAAATATTTTTACCTCCATCCTTAATACAAAATTTCTTGTATGCTTTCGCAATGGACTCTTGAATCTTTTTCATGGCTTCTCTTTGGCAATCCACCACTATGTTTCCTTGTTAGGTGAGTAGGTGATTTTCTACCCTACATTCTCCTAGTACCTCCATTATCAATTGCTTAGACAGCACAACTTTTCAATTTTCCGTAATCACACAATCTTTGAGAATGCATGGAAAATATCAGATAAGCATATAAAACAGAAGACTGGATTGCTTATAATAACATATAACAATTTGTTCAAGAATATTCCTAGATTTTGCTTTATTCTTACATGAGGATAACATATTAATTTCAAACAGCTCTAGGACAAGGGAAAAGTACTTGTTTAAAAAGCGTACTATTCTAGATGAAATTGATTTCTAGCAGAAAGGATAGTGAACTTGACCAGAAAAGCGTAATTAGCATACCCATATTAACAAATCATTCTCACATTTTGGGAATTTCAAGAAATTTAGACACAGTAATATATATATGAAGCACTTTGTTAAGATGAAAGATATCCCCAATTCAACACGATGGAAATTAAATCAGATCATCTTGGAAAGATAAAGCTTGAAAAAGGCCAAGCAGAATCAAAAGCTGCCTTGGCTGTTGAATGATTTTTCTGCTAAGGCTTATAATATAAGACGAAGTGCAAATCATACCAGACCTCTTGTTAGTGACAAATATTTACATCATTTGATATATATATTTCAAGAGGTAATTAAAAAGACCAAATTGCTCAATGGCCATTCAGCATCAAGCAAATCAAGCAAATTAAGGCTCTGTTTGAGCCCATTTTTGGGAAAAATAGATTATGTAATAGTGATTCTTTTGGAGAATGTTTGGTTAAGAAGTAGGGAAGGTTTTGGGTTTACGTATAGAATTATTTTATTCGGAGAATGCGTGGTTGAAAATGAGTTTCAGGAAAAATGAATTTTTTGAGAATGGGGCTCAAACAGGGGCTAAATTTGTATCATCTGCAAGGATCCACAATTAATGGTCTCTCTTGGTAATGAAACAAGAATACAGGAGGTTCTATAAAGTGTCTTCTCAATTGATACATAAAAAATCTAAATGAATAATATGACCTAGTCATTAATTGACAACACAAACATCAAAAGAACAAAACACTAATTACAAAAACCACAAAACAACATAAATTCTATGCGCAGCAAATCAGGATTAACAAAAGGGGATATTAACTATGCAAAACACTCAATATTTAGTAAAAGAAAAACATCATATACAAGTAAAGCACTTGGGAATAATTCAAGCCATGAATTGAAAGAAACAATAATAAAATAGTGAACATAAAGTGCGAAAAGGCACATTACGTCTTAGCCAATGCATCAAAAATACTCTGAGCCTCAGCACTGACACCAACTCCAATCCTCTCAGCATCTATTTCTGCTTGTCTGCAATGCAATTCCACACACAACCCACAAACAAAATCACACCTTTAAGCACAAATAATCCAATAATAATGCTACAATAACCAAAATTTTCACAAAATTCGCCCAAATTCATAATCATAGGAAATAGTTAAAAAATAATCAAAAAAATTCTAATATGAAAATTTACCTGATAGCAGAGTCTTCTCTGGCCTGAAGAGTGTTGAGATCAAGAAAACACTTACTGATATCAAGTGGGTCCTCACCTTGACCCAAGCAAGTGATCTCCTTTATGTAATTAGCCTTGAGTAGCCTTATATTCCTCTTTGGCCCTGACCCAGATTTCACTCCTTCTTGTATTTTCCTATCACAGTTAAAGAACTTACAGACAATAAAATAAAAAAACAAAAATTATACAATTATTACATAAAAAGATTGTAAATTATTTGAAGGATATGAAGGATGAGGAGGTTTGAAGAGGGGTCAAAAGTGATGACTTGGGCTTGAAATTCTTCACCAAGAGTAGTTTTGATGGATAATATGCAACCCACTGCAAAATCTACGCCGCTGCTATTCTGATTCTGAGCTTCCATTGCTGTTGATTTTTTGCAATTGATTTTTCTTCTTATTTTTGAGGAGTGTATTTCGCCCAGTCCTTCCGTAGGCAAAATTTAGAACTGAACTCGCATCTTAAGTACACGACTTTAATCAAGCCGATGCATGTTTGGGTGCACAACTTAAGAAATTTACTTATAAGTAAAATACTTAAATAATAATGTTATTGGTAAAAGTTGGGATAAAAGTAACTTATTTTGACAGTAACATAATGATTCATCTTGTATTGAATTATTTCTTAAATTGAGCTCTGTTAGGTAGAAATTAAAATTAGATTTTTAGTAAATTTTAATAAATGTTGATGAAATGTGTTACTAAAAAGTCGTGAGTCCATAAAATGTATATAGTTAAAATTAATTATTGACTTTGACTTAGATTAAAATCTAAATTTTAATTTTCACCAAACAAGGACTTAAATTTCACTTGATTATTCATGATTTCAAATAAAAGCGCAATTAACTTGAAAAAACTCTCAAGTTCTTATTATCGTTTGGGTCGAAAAATAATTATCGTTTAATTCTCTAGCGATAAGTTATCAGATATCTGTTCAAGTTATTAGTTATCAGAACATTGCAATATTATTTTCGACTCTACCTTCCTGGAATTCATTAAGGAATTCCCATTTATCTTGTTAAGCAAGTTCTCTCTTATTGATAGATCATCCTAAAAGTTAGGGTGTGTCTGTTGGCCATTTTCATCAGATTTTCAGCATAAATATGACCGTTTTTTTCAATTGGTGGCCCCCACATCCCTCACATCTGGTCAATTGTTGCGGCTGAAGGACAAAGTAATGGTTGAATTTTCAATCAAAATCTGTGAAATAATTGGGGCCAGACACGCTCTTAATCTTTTACCCTTCGCTTCGTAGTTAGAGTCGAGCAGAATGTAGATGGATTTGAAGTCCCTATGAACAATAGGAATTCCAACAGCAGAACTTGAATGAAGATATGCAGGTCCTGTTGCTGCTCCAAGAGCCACTTTTTGCCTCAATGGCCAATTCATCTTTACTCCTCAGATTCCTAAAACTCAGTTAATCGAAAGACGATCAAGAGGCAAATATATAGCAGTACTGGATAGTATTGGACAGTATAATAAAAAAGATATTCTTTCTTAATTCTGTCAAGTACTGTCAAATCTACCTTATTAAAAAATTTCTTAATATCGTCAAGTACTGTTCAATCTACCTTATTAAAAACATTTATTAAATGGTAATGAACCAACCATTTAAGTGATCTTCCAGATTCCCTTTGTGCATATATTCATAAACTAGAAATCTGTGTTTCCCATCTGCTCAATATCCTAGTAAGTTTACTAGATTTGGATGATCCAATTTTCTCAAAAGATCAATTTCTACACGAAATTCCCTCTCTCCTTCTGCTTCTTTGAATGCAGGTAGCTTCGTTTTCTTGATTGCTACAACCTTACAATACAAAACAGATAATAGTGATGTTCGATAGATGCAGTGGATTAGGAGTTTTAAGGGTATAAACATTTAGATGAGATGTTTGAATGGATAAGTAGAGGATTAAGAATAAATGAATTTTAAAACGCACCTCTCCAGACCGTATCTTTATAAACTCGACCAAATCCCCCTTTCCCAAGCAGATTCTCATTGCTGAAAGAGCATGTTGCTTCCTCTATTTCTTTGAGTGTGAAAACTGATGATGCATTGCTCTTTTTCGCAGATGGATTCTTATATTCAATTTGCCAACATTCTGCAGGTTTATGTACCCCTAAAGAACAAGGTGTTCTCCAAAAATAAGAAACCACAATATCAAGCCCCTGAGCAGTAATAATATCAGAAAACAAGCAAGGCACGTGCAGATTTATAATGATCCACCCTCAACCGCAGAGAGTATAAGGCAATTTCACGCCTCTCAGAAACTGAAAAACCAGCCTCGTAAAATTCTTTGTACAGTAAGAATATCAATGCGACAAGGTGGAGGAGATGTACTTTACAGGATGATTAAACTCTACATGGTAAAAGAATCAGAAAAAGAAACTTACAAGGATTGATCTGATCTTCTAATTTACTTCTCCGGCGCTTGTAACTAAACCAAAAGGCATGATTTTTGCATATTTTTTCGCTGAAACTATGAATTACATCTCATGACGCTGTTAAATGAAGACATTAAGACAGATCAAAAAACATCTTGAAACATGGGAATATTGTAACTTCATATCAAAACACACTCCATAGTGAGAACAATATCAGATGATTTACTATAGCATAACAAAATCAACTCAAATCAAATCAGGTTCAAGGCTAAAATCTTGACAAATACAAAGTATTTAGCAGAAAAGGACAGTATTAAGTATTACAAGAATGCAGTAGGAGTATGTATAAAGCAAGTGAAAATGTTAGCTTTGTGAAACACTCAAACATGATCAGCCTCTACCAACCTGAACTTTCTCACTTGAAGAAAAAGAAAAAGCAAGATAGGAAAGAAGGGTGGTACTACTTGCTTACCTTTGAATAAGATATGGTGGGGGTATGGGATTAGAGTATGTTTCGCTAACCTTTAAGAAAAAAAAATTACTTAAAAGTAATGCAAGTTTTTGTTTCCAAACCTGGTTGGACATGTTACTTTTAAGTTTTAAGTAAGAAAATTTGCATATTTCACATTCTCTTAACTTATTGTCAAACTTACTTATTTACTTATAAGTAAAAAAATTATGCTTAGCCAAATTTGCTTTATGTTTGAAAAGGAAAGAAAATCTGCAGCCTCTTCCAACGAGGATTTTTTCCACTTCTTAAGTTTGTATGTTAGAAAATATAAGGTTTTGGTTCAAGGGCTGTTTTCATTGATTTACAAGATGTCTTCCTCCTTAAAACTATCTAATTTCTATGCAATAACTACAATAGTAATTGCTCAATGGGATTTAATTTTTCTTAAGCTAATTTAGCTCTCGTTTGGCTCCTGTTAAAATTATAATCATTTTTCCTCTTTCTTCTTATCAACCACACATTCTTCAATAAAATAATATTACACGTAAATTTTAGGTTTTTTATGTAATTGGCAAATCTGTTAACAAAATGGACTAAATTTAATATGTTGTAAATTTACATTAATAATGTTCACTACCCTCTCATCCTCCCGACATGCCATGAGACTTTTTACCACATAAAGCATCTTTTTTTAGATTCAAAAAAGAAAGGAAAAAATTGCCCATGTTTTGTTAAAATTACAGATATGTGCATTGAAACCCCAAAACAAGATTCGAGGAATGAGCAACTTTACATTGATTGCTCAAATAAAAATTGAGGGCCCTGAAAATTACACCCTTCCAATCTTATGTACATTTTATTCACATGAAAAATCGTAACCTTGCATGATTTTTTGTTTATGCTTGGAGGACTTTTTTTGATACACATCATTGGGGTTTTGATTTTCCATAATTGATGTCATACTTGTGATTCTTCTTGCAGAAGAGGGACCTTGTCATCTGATGATGATCTGCTTTTGTGAAACTCATCATCCTCTCTGATTTGTCCCCAAATCACAGTGTAATATCCTGCTCCACACACGAATGCACCCATCATGCTGCATAAATAAGCACCATATGAGATATAAATCTATCAAATACAGTTTTTCTTATAGTTTCGACTTTTTAACAGAAGAAAAAATATATATTCATAGACAGCATCATATATATATTGACATTGTAGCAATAGTAGCAATTTCCTTTGTTTGCACCATGTTTAGGTGCATTTGGCTTAACAGACACTAAAATGACGAGAAGAAACGCATGGCAATGAGCAGTATTAAGAAAAGAATTAAGTCATGGCTTGAATAGATATAAAAGGACTTCTGTTCATATGAGTGATATGATCCTCTAAATTCATGGTTAGTTGTAGTTGATAATTGTTACGGATCAACTTACTTTGGAATTTCCAGTGCATCTAGCAATAAACCGAATAGAGTGATGAAAAGAGAATCCATTTCATAATTTCAAATTTATTGGGAGTGGAAAGTATCTTCAAATGGAAGAGAAACTTCTACCTTCCATAGTGAAAGGTATCTGCAAAGAGGAAACATCCAAATGTACTTGCAATGGGAATTCCTAGTGGCTTAAATATGGGCACAAAATAAGGGCCTTTAATTCGCATGCACCATATGTGGACACTGCTACGGATCAAACTACTGAAAATTGCCTGTAATATATACATACACATGTTAGCTGTATCTATACTCATCTTTTGACATGGAAAAATCAATTATAAATTCAAATTTAGACTTATTCTTACTGTTAGAATGATTACAAAGAGCTCAAAGTTAAGCTCCAATGTCCATGCAGTGGGATCTCTTTCCATAAATGCAGCAAGTGCAGCAGATTGGATTGTTCCAAATAAGCTATAAAAAGAGATTATTTTCATCACTTGTGGGTATATTTTGACAGTTCCCACCTGACTCAAGAGAATAAGAGGAAAATTGGAACAATCTGATCAAACGTTGAAGTTTAAATTTAAACAATTTAACTTTTCACAAGGCAAATTTTGACATGGTAAATGTTTTAAGTTCAAATTCCATTGCCATCCATTAATTTGTGAAATTTGTGAGTACATGTATTTCGATAGAAAAAAAAAAAAAAAAAGGGATTTGGGATGTTCGTGAAAGGCTCGTTGAATATTAAATTTATAGAAAAAAAAAAGTGTTCTTTCTCTAGTCATATAATTTTTTAGATGAGACAATTGAACATTTTATCATTATAAAGATAAAAAAATTGAATTTAAGTGTCTTCGTCATTCATTTATGCAAACTGTGCTTGTGTCAAGCTTCAATAAAAAAAAAAAAAAAAATCTGGCGTACATACATGGATCATGTTAAAAAATAAATTAAAATAAACAAATGAATGAATCTAATTTCTAGCTATTTAAATTTTAACATATGACCTTCCAACAATTTTTAAACTTCCATTTGAGGAAGAAGTTGGCAAAAAAAAAAAATATATATATATATTGAGAACCTCAAGAGTAAATGGGTTTATACCTGGATAATATTCCATATTGAAAGAGCTAGTGAAGAAGCTGCAAACAAAATGCAACCAAGAACCCAATTTTCATGGGTTGACAAGAAGACAAAAAGGTGTTGCTGTGGTGCCGCCGCCGCCGTGGATTGAAGAGATAGTGCGGGAGATGAATGATTCTTAATGGTAGGACCCCTGTAGAGAGTGAGTGATGTTGCTCCCATAATCGATATGAAGGTGCCAATTAATCTTGCTTGGCTGCCGGAGCTTTTCCAATTGAATTTTGTTGTCCTATAGAACGACATAATTGTTATGGATTAAATTATATTTNTTTGTTGTCCTATAGAACGACATAATTGTTATGGATTAAATTATATTTCCTACTTTTTCAAAAGAATAAAAAAAATTAAGCAATAAGACAACGAGCACGATACACAATATGATCATTAATCCACACAGTTCATCAATAATCTCCAACAATTATATGAGTAACCAACAATTAAACTCTTCCAGATACATCAATTATTTCCACCTTTCATTGCACAAAAGGTCATTTTCATTTATTTTCTCAATTAAAAATTATGAAATGACGAATATACCATTCTCTTTAAATAAAAGAAAAAGAAAAAGAAAAAATCAATTGCAATCATAGTCTCAATTTTTTTTTTAAAAAGCACAATTCAGTTTCAAATAAATTATTAAAATGATAATTAGTACGTTAGTTCATACATTTCACCATTGTTACGAAAAACGTCCTTACCTTTTATTTTTTTGGCATTTTCACCCTTAATTATACATTTGATTGTGGAAACCATCATTTTCATCCAATTTCTCAAAAAAGAACTGTGAAATAATGAATATACCCTCCTATTTAAATAATTTTTTTATTTCTAATTCTTTAATAATTTATTTGGGACTCGTTTGCACTTTTTTTTATAAAAAATTATTTTTTTATTAATTTATTGGAGACTCGTTTGCAACTTTTAAAAAAATTGAAACTATAGTTGCAATTAATTGTTTAGCTTTTTATTTAAATAAAAGAATATATTTGTCATTTCCAACTTTTTATTGAAAAATTGGATGAAAATGGATAGAAATAATGGTTTGCGTAATCAAATGTATAATTAAGGGTGAAAATACCAAAAAAAATAAATAAAAGATATGGACATTTTTTGCAATAATAGTAAAATGTATGGATATTATATGCTAATTACCCTTTTAATAATTTATTTGAGACTCATTTGTGCTCTTTAAAAAAATTTGGGACTATGATTGCGATTAAAAAAAAATTTCCTTTTGTTTTATTTAAATAGAAGGGTATAATAGTCATTTTATGATTTTTAATTGAGAAAATGAATGAAAATGACCTTTTGCCCAATGAAAGGTGGAAATAAGGGTGAAACTATCAAAAAATGAAAGGTATGGATGTTTTCCACAATAAATGTGAAAGATAGGGACGTTACGTGCTAATTACTCTAAAGCTCTCAACGTTCAATCTTGAAAAGTAAACATGGTTCAAAAAAAAAAAAAAGATCCAAATTCTTATATATAGTGTATCTATTTCGTCTATATGTGAAGATGATTTACTTTTACAAAGACTACGAGTTTTAAGGATTACCCTAATAATTATTTAAAAAATGATTTCAGTCTACACATATAAATATAAAAAATGAAACGCGTTATAAATTTTTAGACGGAGAATCGAAACTTGTAATAATGCAAATCGAGAACAGTTGGTCTAATATTATTTTTTTTTTCTTTTATTCGCTTAAAA
>CAIGRT010066400.1:0-17833 GCA_903798405.1 Fraxinus platypoda | reverse complement strand
GAGCTTGACTCGTCACTTTGACGAGCCAAGCTCGTGGGTAGGTAGGTGGGCCGAGCCGAGCCCACCACTACTCTCTATTGTTGTTTTGCAGCAGGTGACGCCTCACTTCGACCATGGAGCTTCTACATACACATGGCATTTTGGGTGAGGTATCGATTTGTCATCTTTACCTATAATTTTGGTTGGATTTTTGATGATGTAGAGTATAGGCCTTTTGTTTTGGCTTCTTCTTGAGTCTCGATTTTGAGGTATGGGTTTCTCTCTTGAGCCTCGATTTTGAGGCGTAACAAGTACCAATACAAATGTGGTCCTCATGTAGGATTTACGGTGATACTAAAACGTATTGGAGCAACTTTTTTTACGTTATGTCATAGAAATTAGAACTAGAGGATTGAAGTATCTATAACACATTTCTTTGACCTAATTTAAGTCCACCAGTGCCATTACTTTCTCGCTAGGATGTCATTAGTTTTTGAATCGTGTTTAGTAACCCATCAAACATGTCAATGTAGTTATTAAAATTGCACGTGACTTTTAGGAAGTTATTTAATCCTAAGCACCGGTACTTGTTTATGCTAAGTACTAGGTAATGTGGAACACTACAATAGGTGGTTCAATCAACCAATGACCACCCAACTTTATAATTGGTATTATCGTAGCTGCCTAATTTTATTTTATTTCATAATGATCATTCAATTTCATATAACGTTTCACCATAGTCACCCAACTTCTTTTCATAATTTTCACTTATTTTAAAAGAGGTAAAAGAATGATTTTGCATTATATATATAAAATAAATTTAAAAAACAAAAATAAAGTTTTAAAAAAAAAATTAAGAAAAGTTTTTTTAATAAATTTTTATTTTATGTTATTTTTCTAATTAACGTTTTTTTTTTAAATAAGTTTTTATTTTATTTTAAAAACGTTTTTTAGTAAGTTTTTATTTTATTTAATTTTTTTAAATAACTTTTTTAAAAAATAAGTTTTTATTTTATTTTTTTAAAATTTTTATTATTTTTAAAAAAGTTATCATATATATATATAATGCAAAGTTACCGTTTTATCCCTTTTAAAATTAGTGAAAATTGTGAAAAGAACGGTGATCATGATGAAATGTTATATGAAATTGAGGGTCATGATAATATATAAAGTTATGTGATCATTAATTGATTTAACCCCTAATCAATTTTGGTATTTAAGTTAAACAAATCAATTAGCAAAAGTAACTCCAAATTAACTAAATTAAAGCACCAATAAGAGAAATTGTCATTAACTTCTCCAACTCTCCATATGAATAATCTTCCTAATTAGAAATCACACGTCAACATATCCAAAATTAAAAAACAAAAAATGAGAAGTCTATTAATGCCAACTACCCCAAAACTTCTTTACATTTTCACACCAACCCCTAAAGTTACGAAAAATAACCAAAGTTACCACTTCCATTTCCATCACGTCCTCCTCCGCCCATCGGAGTACTGAGAAAGCGGTACCACCTCTTGCAACGGCGTTGAGAGCGGCGTCGGCAACGGCGAATTCCGGCAAACGGGGCACGATGAATTAAGCTTCAACCACGCATCAACACATGTCACATGAAAATAATGCTTACAATCGGGCAACATCCTTAACATCTCCGATTCCTTGTACTCGCACAAGCATATGGCGCACACGGTATCAACGTCGGTAATTCCGTTTTTCTTGGAGAAGACAAACTTCGGATACGAATTAATGACAGCTTGATCGAGCCCAACGACGTTTTGGGAAGAATTCTCTTCGTCGTCCTCGGCCACGAAGATTATTCGAGGGAGGTAGACACTGTTTTCATTAGGGTTTTCGGGATTGGTGGTTCGTTGGAGGTTACGGCGGCGACGTGCGGCGGCGGAGCGGCAGCAGATGTAGGACGCAAGGAGGATGGTGGAGAAGAGGACGAGGAACCCGAGGGCTATGGCAATGGCGTAGCCGAACCCGATTGAACTGAGGTTTTGGGAAAATGGGTTTTTGGTGGTGGTTAAGGGTGGTGGTGGTGGAGGGCGGAGCACGGAGGAGGTGGGGGTGGGGGTGGACATTGGGAGAGAAGGGGAAGAAAGGGGATGGTGAACACGGCCATTTGATTAAGAGGAAAAGGAGGGTGTGTAGGGTAGGGTGGGCTGGGCTGGGGTGCTGAGCTGCTACATTAAATACTGGGGGTTTGGAAAACAGAGCAAGTCATTAATTTCTCAACGTGGGGATGATAGTGACGATGATTCAAACTTGTAATTTTTGGGATTTGGGCTTATTTTTTGTGAATAATATATTAATTTTTTTTGGTAGGTTTCGAATTAATTCATTTTATTATAATAAAAAACTTGCAAAGAGATCTCTATTAAATGAAATTTGTGCAAGCAAGTCGGGACAGAGTTAGAATTTCAAATATCCACTCTTGCAATTAAGTCTATAGTTCTTAAACTTTTACTCCAATTGTACATTAATTTTTTCGTTAGACACTTCCATCTAAACTCAAGATGAAAGTCAAACTTTAATTGAAAAGAATGAGAGTGTGTTTGTTAGAGATTAAAATTGGATTAAAATTAAAAAATTAGCCATTATTGTTGACTTTACTAGACGAGTGAAACCCAATAACGGTTATATTTTCAATTTTAATTGGATTAAAATTTCTACCAAACAGGCTCTGAATTATAATTATAATTTTGATCTACGATCATAATTTCTTAACTTAGTATTCTTGACAATTACGTCCACAGTCCATCTTTTGAGTAATGCTTTTTTTCATCGTTTTGACCGTTAAACAAACACATACAACTAAATTGATAGATTGAAAATTACACTCACGTCTCATCATATCTCACTCTGTTCCGTGAGATTTGAAAATCACCGTTAAATATTTGGATTTAGGTATAGAACAATCATTTGTTCTTACAACTACCCAATTGACTATTAAGAATTTAGATGCACGAACAAGTCTAGCATTGATTTTTTCTCGATAGATCACTTTGCCACGACCAAATATATTGATTCAAAAGTAATATTATTATTTCGAATTAACTTTTTGTGAACATAGAGAAATTCCAAACAATATGAAAACATGCAAAAATATGAATAGAAAGCTCAAGTCTCGAAAGGTAACAGAGTTCCAATTTTCAGGAAGAAACAGGCAGATTTGTTGCTATTCTTGTTTTGTAGTAAAACACGATTTTGTTTGTTTTTTATTTGTCAAAGTCAGACACAGATTTTCAAACAAAAATCCTTTTTTGCACTTTTTCTATTATTCCCATCTTTACTTCGAACATTACGAATGGGCCATCGCGGGCCCCACCTCACCATGCATTGACCACTTTATATTCAAATTTCAATAGTTTGTTAATTTGTTTGCTTATGGCTTGTTGGAGCCCCATTTTTTTATTAAAAAAAAAAATGCATTTTACGGTAGTGTTATGATAGAAAATGTGCGGTTAAAAAATAAGATTTTTTTTTTTAAATTTGTATATAATATTATTTTATTGAAGAAATGCGTGGTTGTAATTGGTCAAATCATCGTTCAAGAATATATTTTGATGGAAAAATAGGGTTCAAACGGGCTTAATTAATACAAATAGATAATTAGACTGAAATATTAACAAGATCAAAGAGATAATTTATTCTTGTCTTGTTATTATTGTCCCCGACTTTTCATTAATTGGGTTCCATCAACTTCAATGACGATTTTCGTCTAAAATCTCTATCTATGTAAACAAAATGTGTCACAACACGACAAGAACTAGAAAAATACTATTCTTTTTGAAATAGTAAGACACCAAATGTTATGAAAATAAGTTGTAATTGAGAATTTAGTTAACTCTTAGTTGAAGCCCACAAAAAGTCCAAAATAACGTGCGACTCTTAATTGAAGTTTTTCAAATAGTTTGGTAAAAAGTTTCCTCCTCATTTGAACCACCCCTTGGCATATGGAATCTGCAAGTTGTCCATATTCTAGGATTTGTGCCTATTGTGAGCTTCAAGGTTTGGTCTTTTGGTATATAGCATTTTTTCTCCTTTTCATTTGGGGAGAAATGGTCTTTTCTTGAATAGACAATTGCATTTTCCATTAAATTACCAAATTGTCTTCTCATTTGGGGAGGAATTTACCATCGGCGATTTTGAGTGATTTTTGTTGGAATATGTTTGACGTTGGTGTTACATCTAACTTGTTTGACTGCAATGATAGCTAAGAGTATTTAGTTGGGTGTATGATAGTGTTTTTGTGTCATTTTCGGTGTGTTTGGCACCACATTTATACAAGTCACAAGATGCATAGGAGGAAAAAGTTATCTTCTATAGAGCATCTTCTCGTGTAGTAGTAGTGGTTGATCATTATTTCACTTCTTTTATGCTTGGTTAATTAATAGACTTGGTCCGAGAGATCGTCCAGACGAGCCCTAGGAGAAGTATCCGATCAGATGGTGCTTGTCCAGAGAAACTTGAATCTATCAACTGGATGAGATCGATTGAACAAGTAGTTAGATGATGGAGTTAACACAATCTATGATGATTGACCAAGCTCCGATTTTTCAAGCACTCTAGACAAATTGACTTGGTACATCTTATACTCAAAATTATCAACCGCATAGAAATTAGTAAAGCCAAACCAAAAGGACAAAAGATCCTTTATTAATTATAATAAGATGTATTATTTTGCCTTCTCTTCTATTTGAAGGTTCAATAGTACAACAAAGATTATAAGACATTTCCAAGCATAAAAATATGCATCAAATTTCATAAAACCAACACGAGAAATTCATAACAACATATTAATAATTTCGCCCGACCATAGGTTTACACGTCTTTTGACCTAAACATATCGGCGAAAGTTGGGAGTTTCATCTCACCCTTTTGAGAAAGAGGAATTGTAATGTTCCCTATGACAGGGAGATCAATAATGAGAGCCAAATCCAGTTGATAATCAATATCCCAATCTGCACCAATGTCCCTTATTAGACTCACCAACACACTATGTGGCACCTTTATTTCCACATCTAGCATGGTATTGTCATTCCCCTTCAACGATCCCGGGTCCGGAATATTGCCCGAAGCAATCACCCTATTCATATCGATTATCCAACAAGATTAGTTACCATCTGTTTGGTATACAATATTAAACAAGACTTAAAACATTCATATAACATGACTAACAATCGCTTAAAAGCCAACTTATTCTGGTTTTCTTAGGTAGTATGTACTTCACGAAAAGGCAAGAAACTTGTGCACTCTACCCAAAAAAGTCCGAAAAATTCGACTTTTAAGCAAGGTCAAATATGCGAGATTCTACATCCCAATGGGTTTCTTCTCGAAATCAAAAGATTTCTATGTTCATACAAATAGCCCAAGACACGCCGCAACAGTAGCCATTGTTTATGCTAATAAATTTAAAATCGACTACGTGAATCTCTTTTTGATTATTTGATCTATCCCTATGTTCTATTACAACCTTCTACAAAATCAAATCATTTTAGACAAGTCCCTGTTTGGTGTGGCCTAAAATTTTAATAAAAATCAAAATCAATAATTAACTTAAATGGCACACAAGACCACACTTTTTATTAACTTTCAAACCATACATTCTATCAACTTTTATCAAAATCTACTAGAAGCCTAATTTTTAATTATACCAAACACGGGTCAAGATCATCAAATAGTTTTCTTTATTCTTAAAAATGTAGCTATGTATCTATTAAATTTTGCGTCGAAAACAAGCATAGACAAGTACATGCTTAATGATCTGATCGCATACGATACATATAAGTGTGCGTATACATAAAAGAAAAACAGATGAAATTTATGAACAGATTAAGGATCAAAAGGAAATGAATCGAAACCTGTCGACACTCTTGAGAGAGTATTTAATTTCTCCGATCGGAATAGGAACTATGTATGGATTGCTAACAGAAACCTTAGCCAAATAGGTTATGCCGCTCATGCCGACATCCTTAAGATCCACATCCGTTATGGTTGCTTCGGGTTTTTCCATGTTAGCAACCTTTTCAGCTACGAAATTCTTCGCTTTGTCCACCAAATCCATATCTGTTTCAGAGAGAAAATATTGTTTCGAATTCAATTACCTTGTTTTCGTTCAGAGAAGACGATGAATTTGAGGGTGTATATATACGGGTCGGGTATGGCGATGAGTTTTCCGTGTAAGAGATCTCAGATTGTCAACGAAGAGAATTACGGGTGCAAATCGTGTATTAAAAGCGGGTAGATCTCTTATTATATTTGAATTTTCTTTTTCCTTTTACATATATTTCTTTTTGTATTTTATTTGAAATTGACCACAAAATTATCAATGTTTTACAAATCAATCCAAACATTGACCAGAAAAAGATGGGACAACTTACGAAAATACCCCTAAAAATAAAGGTGTTTTGAAAAATCATATTACTAGTACTTTTGAAGTAAAAAATATTACGTAAATTCAAAAAAAGTGATAGAAAAAATGTCAAACAATTAAAAAAGCAACATAAATTCAAAAAAATGTCACATGCTCAAAAAAGTAACGAACTCCAAAAGTGACAAAAGACCAATTACTACATTGGACCAGTTCAATAAAGTGACGAAAAAAGTGACACAACTACCATCCCTCCTCTTTCTCTGCTAACCATCAAAGATTTTTAGTCAGTTCAACGATAAAATGGCAATCAAAATGGCAAGCATTTTTAAATCAATTCACCGTCAATGTCATCTACCGGCAACTCAATTAGCCCATTAATCATATAAAAAACTTTTTGGAAGTAAAAAAATACTTTATAAATTTAAGTATCAATTTTTTAATTAAAAAATGACATACAATGTCACTTGTACTAAAAAGATGTCTTTAACTCAAAAAGTGACAGAAACTTAAAAAAAATAATAACAAACAAAAAAGTGACGAAAAAAAGTGAAGCACTATTCAAAAAATTGACACGCTAAAAAAAGTTACGTAAATTCAAAAAAAGTGACGAAACCCAAAAAAAAAAATGACAAAATATCAATCAAAACCTTAAAATATATCATTTTATGCAAATTCAACCACTTTTCCACCACCACCACTCTACCAATACCAAGGCTAGTTTTGCGGGCAAAATATCACTCAAAACATTACATCAAACACCAACCTTTAGTTTCAACTAAAACTTCATATAAAGATATACAAGCACCAAAACAAGACATTTGCATTCAGCACCAATCCTATTCTATAATAATTCATTTGTTATAGAAATAAACACATAACAATGAATCAACTAGACTTGAACGAGGCCTCATCGCCCCAGTTGTCCAACCAAAACTAAAACGACTTCTTTTTCCATTTCTTTCCTAAATACTTGTTCTACATAATAATTTTTATATATTTTTTTCAAAAAAAAAAAAATCATGCTTGAGCGAAAAGGGACAGTTAGAAAATGAACATGGTTAAATACAAGAAAGTTACAACCTTGTTCTATATAGAAAGTTACAAGAAACGGGAACTGCTTTGCTGCAATCTAATGACCAATATATTGGATAAAACGGGGGCTACATTTTGGGCCTACGTGCTTAGCTAGCTTCTCCCAGAACTTTACAGCTAGTTCCCTTGGAGACTTGGGACCCCCCGGTCTTTCGATATGTTCAATTACTTGATCAATGTCTTGGCATCCTTTCCTAAACCTGACATTCATACACAGAGCATTTGCTAAGTAAATGTAAATTGCTACATGAAAACTATCGCTATACTCTTTTTCTCTCCTCCAGGCATTGATTTTCCTTTTGAAGAGATTGTAGTCAACATGGACTCCTCCTCAATCTCAGAAGTAGTAGCTGGCAGCGTGCCTTTCTATGACTTGTTAACCAATTTATTTATCAAGTGGTTAAGAGCTCGAGGTAACTAAAGCAAAAAAAGAGTTTTGGCACATTGGCAAATTGTGAATTTCTAAATATTCTAAAACCAATTTATTCATCAGGTGGTTAACAGCCTGGGGTAATTCAATCAGTAGATTAAATATATTTTACCCTTAATTTCCACATAATGATTACAGTAGATTGAATCACTGGTTAAGAAGTATTCTTTAACTGCACAAGATCATTTTATATGGCTTTATGAGCAGGATCTGCAGCAATGACAAATATGATTTGATCAAAATGGAAAAACATAACCACCGATGAAAGCTTACAAGAGAACTTTTGTCACAAACAGGTTGTCATAAGAAACATTACTTTCGTCCTCAGGCTTTGTCTTATCAAGAAAATATATCAGATTGATTGAATAAACACAACATTTGCAGGAGTTCATCATTAGACAATTTTGAGGGCCTCTTATTTGTAATTCCACCATATTCTAAAATACCTAAGATTTTTTCTCTATACAAGCTCATGCCCACTCCAGACATCGAAGACAAATCAGTGTTCCTTCACCATTCATCCTCTCTTCATCTCTATTTCATAGTTATCATAATTATGGTAGTGCCTGCTGTGTTACAAAATAACACATGCCCTGTTAGCTCCCATTTGTTACAAATCCTCGTTTTCCCGTTTGAGGGCTTCAAGTTTGATCCACCACTGTCACTGCCTTCACAACCACCACCTCCCAAACTTATTTTCATACTTTCTCAGGCTCTAGAATGCTCATCATGAAGGAAAGTGCAATTCTCACCATATGGATATCCTTCCTCTGTATAGAATTCTTGGCAATGCCCCCATTTACAAGACCTTTGTGCATCCTCGCCACTTGCTATGATCGGAATTTGAAACTCCTCCCTCGGCTTTGATGACTCTCCTTGTTCTTCGTCATGGGCAGCAACCAATTCTTGATTGTGGGAAGCAAAAAGGAGATCCGTGGTGGGAGTTTCGGGATTTCTGGTTTTGGTGGTTTCTAAGGTTATGGGGTTTGAACGTAATTAATACAGGAGTTAGGATTTTAATTAGTTTTAGAGGGTATTATCTAATTTTTTATTTTTTGAGAGTACCCAACCTAATTTTCCCAAAAAGATAAACAATCGACCATCAAAGGAAAATTGAGCCCGTCTTTGTGATTTTAGTTTAAGAAGTTCTTACTTTTCAATTTTATTTTAAATTTATTGGACTATATGCATCCTATTTTTTTATTTTTGAGATTGAGAAAACCAGTTCGATCAAGTTCAATATTGGAAGATATATGTCTATTAAATTTAGAATCTTCCAACGAGAACTCAAATTGCTATAAAAATTGAGCCCATATTTGTCCAAAATTATAATTGCTTGTAATTTTATACTCTTTCCGTCCCAATTATATAGGCTGAATTTCCTTTTTCTTTTGTCTCAAATATATAGACATGTTACCTAATGTAGAATATTTTGTTGTGTTCATTTACCAAGATACCCTTATTAAATTTTCCCCACTTAATATGTCAATTTCTTGAAATCATCCAAATACACACATTTCTCACTTCTTTGAAACATGGAACAACTCTCATTTCTTCTCCTTCTTCTTCAAATTCTTTATTAGTTCCAACAATAATTTAGTTTTACATACTGAAAATTAAATAGGGGTAAACAAGGAAAGATCTTAGCAAAAATTAATTTTCCAATGACATTAAAAAAGCTTTCTTAATCTGTGTGAAAAACGAAACAAGCCTATATAATTGGGACCGATGGAGTATCTTTTATCTATGGTAATGTAAAATCAATAAAATGGAAAGAAAAAGAGAGAATTCATTGCACTAAAAAAATAAATAAATAAATAAAATAAATAACCGAATCAACATATTTAACAAAACTCTGTACTAGATGGAATTCTAGACAATATCTATTTTTTTCGAATATGAGTTTTTTTTAAATAATATCTCTTTTACTTATGTGACCAATATTTTTAGCAATTTACGGTTACATTAAACATGTCAAACGGGAGCTGGATTACTATTGCCTTAGATTCATCCAAGTACCCCAAAAATGCCTAAGTGTACACTTGTCTCTCAACACACAATGTCATGGATTCTATTAATCTTATTCACAGTGAATGAATATGGTAATCGCTCACACTGAATAGCATTACTCATTTAAAAACCAAAACCCTCGAAACATTGATGTATTGATCGTAAATTAATAGTCGCAATCATGGGTGTCTTAAAGAGCTTAAATTGTAAATTAAGACCAATTACTCCACGATTTAGATTAGACTATAATGATGATATCCTTAAATTTATCGAGTAGCCTATGTATGGATCATGTTTATAAACGATCTATGAACATTCAAGTAATGTTTTATCCACAAATTTCGAAGGATTCAAAGTACTATACACTTATTCACTACTTACTTACAACCATGCTACATGTACATTCCCCCTTACACATTCTTTTATACTATTCCACATCACAATATCTACACTCTTAATTTTCAATTCATCCATCACATCATTGCACAAATTTCCTCCACATAGGGAAAAATATCATCCAAGGTGTAAGCTATAATATACATCTAGCTAGGGGTGGCAAAAAAAACCCAACAAACCTGAAACCTGCAAGGCCCCGCCCCGTACCTACTTAATCGAGTATTCTGGGCGAGTACGGGTAACCGATGCCCCGCCCCGTTTATTTTTTTTTTTAATTCAATACTTTAAATGGATCCGCTTAATCGAGTATTTGGGGCGGGTACGGGTAAGGGTAACCGGCGCCCCGCCCCCTTTTTTTTTATTTTTTATTTTTTAAATTCAATACTTTAAATGGAAAAATGAATGAGATTTCATTAGTTCTAATAGAAAATGACAATTAACATTATCTAAAAAATATGACAANTTTAAATGGATCCGCTTAATCGAGTATTTGGGGCGGGTACGGGTAAGGGTAACCGGCGCCCCGCCCCCTTTTTTTTTATTTTTTATTTTTTAAATTCAATACTTTAAATGGAAAAATGAATGAGATTTCATTAGTTCTAATAGAAAATGACAATTAACATTATCTAAAAAATATGACAAATAATAAAAGTCTTAGCTTACCAAAAATATTTGAATAATTTAACTTTTAAAAATAAATAAAGATTAAAAATATATTATTGTCACAGTCTAATGAATTGGGCCAATAAAATGAATTATCAAAAAAATTTAAAAAAAATTAAACGGGGACCCCTCCTTAAACGGGGTGGGGAAGGGGCTGGGAATTGCCTGGCGGGGCCCTGCCCCGTTGTCATCCCTACATCTAGCTTAAGTCACTTATTTATATATATTTATAATTCAAATTATTTATACACACTTCCCAAACATACTTTTAAATATTTCTTATACCAAATTTAATCTCAAGGTGGGTCATGTCCATTGCATTCCGTCGTGCTAGTGTCTCTACTAAGAAGTCACCACTTTTGTGGAGGAGATAATCAATTCATTCAATTGTAAAAGTAAACGATAATATGACCTTACAGATGAAAATGTTTAGCTTTTCTAACAGATGAATTATATTACATAAATCATCACGTGCATAATTCGTAATTATCGAAATAACCTTGGGACGACCATTTATATTTGCTTAATTATCAAATAAATAATGATGATGATGGTGATTTATGTAACGAGAAAATATGGTTACGCTCGAAAATACATCTACGCTTGAGACATAATTCCCAACAAAATTTACTATGTCAAACTACCTTTAAAGGTTTGAGTTAAAGGTCATGTTGGTTGAGTAGGGAGTTTAGTGGGAATTTTATATTTTTACAAAAATGATATATTACAGAAATCACCCATAAAGTTTATAACAATTACAAAGACAATCCATTCCTTTTCAAAAATTATGAAAACCTCTCCCGATGTTTACTTTGCATGACAAGTTTTTGCACGTTAGCAAAATGTAAATACATATTTTTCATTTTACCCCTTTATATTATTTTAAAATTATTATTTCATTATATAACTATAAATATTTTTGCTTTCTTATTTTTCTTAAGATATATTTTTTCATCCTTTTAGTTTAGATGAGATCATTTTTTTGTTGAGAAAAAGTAGCATTATAAATATTTTAGAAAATCTAAAAAATAAATAAAAAAATATGATTTTTTTTTCGCTTTTAAGATACGATTGACATATAATTAACTAATCAATTTTTAAAATAATTCAATAAAGCTAAATGAAAATGCAATGAGTATTTTATATTACTTGATTTAGAAACATTCTCTTTAATTCACATTTCTTTATACTTTTGGAAAATGAAATTAACTATCATATAGAAAAAAGTTAGCTTCCAGGTATAAAGCTTAAATTTCTGTTTTAGTTCATTTTTGCAGTAAATATTTTAGATCAATTTTAGTTTGTTCATTTTCTTAAATGGAAACAATTTTCACAAAAAAATATGATCAAAGATGAAATCATGAAATTACTAGCCCAAAGAACTGGTTCAGGTAGTGGCAGAAGTATCGGAGGATTCAACAATAGCAGATCACTAGACTTCAGAGGCAGAATAAGAGGTAGAGCTAGAGCTAGAAGGCAAAATGAAAGTAGAGGTCCCTGCGAAATTTGTAGACTAAACAACCACTCAGCTAGCTGCTGTTACAATAGGTATGATGACAGATATATGGGCAGCAAACCAAGCAATCAAAGCCACCAGAACGACAGTCTAGCACCTTTAGCATATATAGCTTCACCAAGAGTCCTTGAAGATCCAGCTTAGTTTGCAGATTCCGGTGCTAGCAATCATGTGACGTCTGACAAAGGTAATCTACATAATGTCTAAAGATATGAAGGTAAGGAAAAACTGCTAGTTGGTGATGGAAACTCATTACACATTATACATATTGGAAATAGAAATGCTCCTACAACAAATGATAAGCCTCTTACATTACATAGGTTGTTGCATGTGCCTTCAATTAAAAAGAATTTAGTCGGTGTCTCTCAGCTTACAAATGACAACAATGTTTTTATGGAATTCTTTTCTGATTGTTGTGTTGTTAAGGACTTGCAAACGAAGAGGATACTGCTGCAAAGAATGCTTAAGGATGGGCTGCATCAGTTGAGGCTGCTAAGTACTAAGCCAGAACTCAGTGCTATAGAGTCAAACTTCAAAATAATTCCAACTATCTCATTGTGAGTTCCAGTTGTGATGAGTCAACCAAAAATGCTAAAGTGTCAGAGTTAGAACTTGATGTTTGGCATAGAAAATTAGGTCATCCTTCTAATCATGTGTTAAATCAAGTTCTAAGGTCCTGTAATAAACTTACCAGTGCTAATGAAAATCCAAACTTCTGTGAATCGTGTAAACTTGGCAAATCTCATGCATTACCATTCAATATATCCCTATCACATGCATAAAACCCTCTAGATCTTGTGCATACAGATGTCTAGGGACCTGCACCATTAAATTCTACATCTAGTTTTAGATACTATATAATCTTTGTTGATGATCATAGTAGATTTACCTGGATATACCATATGAAATACAAATCTGAGCCATTAACCACTTTCATTCAGTTCAAAAAAAATTAGAAGAAAACAAGTTGGAAAAGAGGATTAAAGCACTTCAATTAGACTGGGGAGGAGAGTTCAGGAACTTTGACAAAATTGCATTAGAATTTGGCATTGAACTTAGACACTTATGTCCATACACTTCTGTACAAAATGACAAGGCAGAAAGGAAACATAGACATATTACATAAACTGGACTAATACTTCTAGCTCAAGCTCAAATGCTTCTATATTATTGGTGGGAATCATTCAAGGTTGCAACCTACTTGATAAACAGACTACCTACTCCTATACTCCAACATAAGTCACCATTTCAAGCATTGTTTGGGAGAGAGTTTGATTACAAAACACTAAAGACATTTGGGTGTGTCTGCTATCCCTGCCTCAAACCATATCAAAGATACACATTTGATTTTCACTCTAAAAAATGTGTTTTTCTTTGCTTTGGTGATTTGCACAAAGGTTATAAGTGTTTAATCTCAAGTGGTAGAATTTATATATCTAGACATGTGGTGTTCAATGAACTAGATTTTCCATTTAAAATAGGTTTCATAAACAAAAGAGTCAAGCCACAAACCTCTGAACCTGTAATAAATTTTCTTCCCTTTGATCAGTCCATTCACAAAATAAATCCTCAAAATGTCCCTGATACAACACATCCTGGTGCATCACTTGCTGTAGGCTCACCTGACAGAGAAATGGAAGTTGAAGGTGAAGGTAGGGTAAATATAGAAAACAACGATGTTGAGATAAATTAAGAAGAACCAACTAGCCATGAGGAAGTTGAAAACCAGCAAGGTGAATGTGATACTCAGGATGCAGGAGTTGAGGCAAATATCCAAGGTGAAGGTAAAACTCAAAATACAGGACATCAGATGGTTACTAGAAGTAAGGCTGAAATTTTCAAACCAAAAGTTTACATGAATCAGGCATTGGAAAAATTGGTAGAAACTAAGCTATTGATGGCTGGTGAATCACTGCAAAGTGACATTGGAAAAGGGCTATGCAAGAAGAATACAATGTCTTGATGAAGAATGAAACCTGGACATTGGTACCACCTAAAGCTGGACTGAAGATAATTGGTAACAAATGGATGTTTAGACTGAAGTTTGATTCAGAAGGTAAAGTACAAAGGTATAAAGCAAGATTAGTTGCCAGTAGATTTTGGTGAAACATTTAGTCGTGTTGTTAAGGTATCAACTCTGAAAATAATTCTAACACTTGTTGTGTCTAAGGATTGGGAGATCAGAAAAGTTGATGTGAATAATGCATTTTTGAATGGCAAGCTGAATTAAGTAGTTTATATGAGTCAGCCACAAGGATTCATAGATGAAAAAATCATGGTTTTGTGTGCAACTTGGATAAGGCCTTGTATGGACTAAGACATGCCCCAAGAGCCTGGCATGAGAAGCTGTAGAATACCTTGTTAGAATGGAATTTCAAACAATCGAAGGCTGACAACTCATTGTTCTTTTTGGAAAATGGAATAGATGTGTTGTTTGCACTAGTTTACGTAGATGATATAGTGATAACTAGTAACAAATAATCAGTAATTGCATAGATTTATTGATTATTTAAACACATGTTTTGCCCTCAAAGATATGGGAAGCCTCGGTCAATTCTTAGGAATAGAGGTGCATAGAGATAAAATCGGGTGTACTTAACTCAAACAAGGTATGTTGTGGACCTACTCAAGAGATTTTGCTATGAAAATTTGAAGCCAAGCTTAACACCTATGACAGTGGGCAAGCTAATTTCTAAGACTGGGGGACAAGTTATGAAGGATACAACTTTGTATAGAAGTGCAATTGGTGGTCTTCAATACCTCACACATACAAAGCTAGACATCACTTACTCTATTAACAGGTTGAGTCAATTTCTTCAAGCTCCAACTGATGCTCATTGGAAGGTACTCAAGAGGGTGTTCAGATACTTAAAGGGTACTCTAAACCATGGGCTTGCTATTAAAAAAAGCGACAGCCTTGACATAACCGCATTTGCTGATTCGGACTGGGCATCTTACATAGATGACAGGAGGTCAACTGCAGGCTATTGAGTATACCTTGGAGATAATTTGGTGTCTTGGTGTTCCAAAAAACAACACGTTGTTTCCAAATCAAGCACGGAGGCTACATACGCCGTTAGCTCACAGTGCATCAGAAATTGCATGGATTCAATCCTTAATGAATGAGTTGGGAATATCATAGCGATTAGTTCCAAGTATTTGGTGTGATAATCTAAGTGCAAGTGTATTAGCTTCCAGTCTAGTTTACCATGCACGCACCAAGCATATTGAGCTCGATGTTCAATTCGTAAGAGATAAAAGTCCTAAGAGGAGAACTGAAAACACGCTATGTGCCATCATCAGATCAAACAGCGGACTTACTGACGAAACCTCTCACTCATTCAAGGTTTTTATTCCTTAGAGATAAGCTTGGAGTGGTAGAAACACACTCCACCTTAAGGGGGTGTTAGAATCTTGCTTCCAACATAAACTAAATCACATAATTCCTTATGCAAGCTGGTATATATCCTAATTTCCAGGAATGGTGCACAATACACTTAGCCACCTGGCAAACCAATTCTAGAATGATCTTTGTATGTCTTCGCCTGTATAATATTGTTGTATATAAAAGCTATATAGAATGAAAATGAACAGCACGAATTATTATTGATCAACACCCTTAGTTTCAAACTTCTCAAATGCTCGAGAAATGTTCATATTTGAGTCACCTACTAAAATAATAGGACCGGCCTATGCGTACAAGGCCACATGGGCTGGCCCCTATAAGTGCAGGCACATGTGGCCATGTACTTGTAGCTTTATTCAAAATAATAGAGTTATTTTGCATGTACAGGGTGGGGGTTCTACAACTCACATAGAGGCGTGGGACCAACCTCAATAAAAAAAATAAAAAAAAAATTACCCCCCTATGTGAGTTGTCAGTAGGGATTCTGAGAACCTCCACCCTGTACATGCAGAACAACTCAAAATAATATGTTGAAGTTGCCTGCCAAAGTGCTTCCTATCTACCACTAATTATCTACCTTTTAATTATGAATATGAATTGATTAAGGGCTCCTCAGTTACTTTGGGACAATTGTAGGCATTGTCAAGTCATCTTCATGTTTGCATAGGATTGTTCTTTTTTGAATCAAAACTCAATCTCAAATTTTATCTTCAATATATATCCAGTTTCACTAGTCCTTCTCAAATCAAAACTCGTGGCTTTTTTTGTTGATGAACTTTTCAGTAGCCTATAAATTGTCCTTGAATCAAAACTCATGACTTTTGTACAAGAAGCACTTTCTTATTTATTGATAATGTTTTACATAATGATGAGGTGTCAAAATGTAAATGAGAAAATAATTTGATTGATAAGATTTTGATCTTATTAAATCCTGCCACATCATTTGTTGACAAATCATTATGTAAATTGTTATATACATGTAGCATAACTCAAATAGATAATCAGTCTAGAAAGTAACATGTAATTAGAGAAGCCAACAAAAATAATAATCATGACTCCTAATTTCCCACACATACAATATTGGTTTCCAAAATAATGGACGTTACATTAAATTCTTCCAATTCACAGTTTATATTCTCCATCTCTCTCTGACGTAGACATACATATACATACACGTGTGCACGTTTCGTAATAGGTTAATACAAGTTCGGTTTAGTTTGTAGCCATGTTTTGGTTGCAGGGGTGGGAATGAAAAAAAAAAGTTGAGTTAAACATGATGAAGGTCAGAGGTCGAGGTTGTAAAACACTTCATTTCATTCGTTCCTTCATCATGTTAGCAGCTACTTGTATCTTGCTCAAATGAGTATTCCATCATACCCTTTCTGGGAAATTTTCCTGCAAGAGTTGGAAGGAAAATCAATGAAATTTTACATATACACAAAAGAGAGGGCTAGGTCCTTGCAAGTATTTTAAATTCAACAAAAATATCATATAACAGAAAGAATCAAATTAACACTAAAGATGTGAAGCATTATAAAATGAAAAATTATGTCTTCTTTTCAGTAAAAAGTTGATAATATATATTTTGATATCGTTAACAGTTGGAGTATATAACATTTTTCCAGGATAATGCTAATGGTCATGAAAACCTTCCATGATATGGAGCACTATAGTTTCATTTTAAAAAGGTAATCTTGTTTTCAACACCTCCTCAAGTGTAGACCAAACTCATTTTTTCATAAAGTCAGACAGTTGCACAATATTTATATATGGGTGGGTGTCAATGTCAGACTTGAACTCAGGTCTTTTGCCCTATAACCACATCAATCATCACATTCAAAAACTTAAATTGTTTATAATACGATATTTATGCCGACAGGCTTTTTTCAGGGCTATAATAAATGATACTCACAATTTTCGAGTATATATTTTTGTTTCTTTCTTTTCCTCAGCTTTGAT